>ML795273.1:104062-119948 GCA_009831015.1 Picea engelmannii
TTCCGCTTCTAGAAGGATCTTCCTCTAGATGTTTCTTTTTAGTATAAATAGGAGTCGAGGGTATGAGAACCCTAGCTTGGATATTATTGTAACAGAGCGCTGCTCGATTGGAGGTTGCCCCCTCGAAGAGGCCTGTGAACATTTCTATCTGATTCAAAGTGCTATTTTTGTTGCTATTTCGTATATCATTTCTGTGCATTGTGAAGATTATGCTGGATATTTTACTGTTATTCTGTCATTTCTAGCATTTCGTTTCTGTTCTGCATATTTTATATATCTGGTATCTTGCATGCTTCCTCGTGTAACTCTCTGATGTATATGAAAAACATTCAAAATAAATCTTGAACTCTTTAAGACTTATGTTTCTCTCCCCCTGTATTGTTAATCTCGATGTCGTGGGGATCACTGTGGAGAAGAAATTGTTCCAAGATTTTGTTGCAGATACTCAAAAGTTTCCCTTGCAAGCGGTTTGGTGAAGATATTTGTAATCTTCTCTTTTGTCCCAACATACTGTAACTTTATGTTCTTCTATGTAGCATGTTCTCATAGAAAATGATACTTGATCGGAATGTGCTTCGTGTTAGAATGCATCATTGGATTCTTGGATATACTGATGTCGCTGGTGTTTTCACAAAGTATTGAAATGGGCTCATCATACTTTACTTGTATATCCTACAAAGTCTACTTCATCCAAAAAACTTGGGAACAACATGTCGTCGTTGCAATGTGTTTTGCCTCTATTGTGGACAAAGATATTGATTATTGTTTCTTGCTTAACCATGATACCATGCACTCACCCAACTAGAAATATATTGCACTTGTACTGCTTCTATCATCAATGCAACCTGCCCAATCTACAGTTGTGTAGGTAACAAAAGATAGATCCTTCACTTTTGGATACCATAATCCAAACTCTTTTGTACCTTTGAGGTATATAAATATCCTCTTTACTTCCATAACATGTGATTCATTTTGTGCTTCTTGGAACCTTACAACCTGTTCAACTCCCTACATCACGTCTAGTCTAGAAATTGTCACATAGAGTAAGCTACCAATCATTTATCTCTATTGTCTCTGATCTGCATCCTTAGAATAATCATCCTTACTTAACCTGCAACTCGTTTGCATAGGAGTACTTACTGGTTTGCAATATGTTATCCCAAACTTCTTCAACGTTTCTCTAATATACTTTGTCTGAGAGATGAATATACCTTTGTTATGCTAACATATCTGCAATCCCTCAAAAAAGGTTAACTCACCAAGAAAGGACATCTCAAACTCATGTTGCATGTCTTTGCAAAACTTCTAACTCATCCTCTCATCGTCACTTACGGAGATAATGTCATCCACATAGACTTCAATAATCAATATATTGTCTTGATCCACCTTTATATACATATTGTTGTCTACATTTCCTTTATTGAATCCTTGTTGTTATAAGTATATGTCTAGTCTTGAATACCATGCTCTGGGGGATTTTTTGAGACCATACAAGGCCTTCTTCAACCTGGAAACATAATTTTTTTTCTCTAACAACTAAAATACTTATGGCTTCTCAATGTTGACATCTTCCTCTAGATCTCTGTTTTGGAATGTTGATTTCATGTCCATCTGATATAATTTAATATTCTTGGAGCATGCATAAGCTAGTATCAGTATGATTGCTTCCATCCTGGAAATTGGGGCAAACGTCTCTTCAAATTATATACCTTCAACTTGAGAGTATCCTTTGCATACCAATTTTTCATTGTTCCTGGTAACTTGTCCGTCCTCGTTCAATTTGTTTTTGAAGACCCACTTTGTCATTATTTTCTATTTGATCTAACTCTTCATCCATATATTTGATACATAATTCATCTTTGTTGGCTTCTTCAAAACTGCTTGACTCAATAGTAGATAGTACTGCTAGATGTTGTTGTTCTGGTGAGCATATTCTTCTTCTAGTTTCAACTCCTGCATCTTTATTCCCAATAATTTGTTCCAATGGATGATTTTTTTGCACTCATTTGATGGGTATCTTTGGAGGTAATTGAAGATCGTGTTGTGCTTCTGGCTTCTCTTCTTCTTCATCTACTTCTTCTTCTTTCAAATCTTCTTCGTGATCTTGTTCCAATGAATCTTTGCTACTTTCTTTTATATTTCATCTTTATGTCTCATCAATCGTCACACTGATGCTTTCTACTATTTTGTTGAGTCTCAAATTGAAAAATTTGTATGTTCTCATTTTTCTTGAGTACCCAACCAATATGTCTTTATCGACTAGAGAATCAAATTTTCCAATTCTGCCATCTTCTCTTTTGATGTAACATTTGCTTCTAAAAAATCTGAAGTGCTTCACATTTGTTGGTCTTTCTTTCCATAGTTTGTATGGAGTCTTATCACTGTTATTTATGAGCATCCCTCTATATTGAATGTGAATTGTTGTATGCATTGCTTGTACCCAAAATACATCTATCAACTTTGAATCCATTAACATGGTTATGTCTATTTCCTGCATTGTTTTGTTCTTCCTTTCAACAACTCCATTTTGTTGAGGTATCATGGCTACTAAGAATTACCTCTTTATCCCATGCTTTCTACAGAATTCCATGAACTCCTTTGATGTAAATTCTCCTCCATTGTCTAATCTCAAACACTTTATTTTCAAATCTGTCTCAGTTTCAACCATCTCTTTGTATGTCTTGAAGTTTTCGAATGCCTCTGACTTCTTATTTAGAAAATAAATTGTAATCATTCTTGTGTAGTCATCAACTAGTAGCATGAAGTATTGTTCACCTTTCAATCATTTTGTTCTTTTTGGTCCAACTAGATCAATATGTACAATCTCCAGTGATTTTGTTGTGTAGTATTTCTTTGACTTGAACTTTGTCTTGGTCTGTTTTCCCTATAGATAATGCTTGCATAGAATGTTTGTTGGCTTAGATCTCGAACATTTCTCTTATTGCTTCCTTTTTGCTGAATTTGACAAGATTATCAAAATTTGTGTGAACCATTCTTTTGTGTCAGAGCCAACTTTCATCATCCTTTCCTATTTCATTTAGAACATATATGTTGCTTGGAGTTCTTACGGCTGTAACTACCAACTTCCTTAATTATGCTTTCCTCATCTTGCACTTATTTGAATCAAACACAAGTCGATGTCCTTAATCACACATTTGACTTACACTTAGCATATTGTGTTTCATGTCTTCGACCGGTAAAACATTTTCTGCTATGGCATCCTTACTTCTAAGCTTGAGTGTGCCCTTTCCAATAATCCTGGCTGAGTTTTCATTCCCAAATGAAACTGATCCATCTCTTTCCTTTTTCAATGTCAGAAACCTGTATTTATCACCTGTTGTTGGACAGACTATTTTTGATGCAATTTTGAGAGAAAAAACCTAAGGATAAGGAAAGTGCGTAGAAGAAAGTACGTAGAATAAAGGGTGCAAAAGGAAGGATAGTGCGCAGGACAAAGATAGCGCATAGAGAGAAGGATAAAGCAAGCGAGCGAGAGAAGGAAACACAAAGGATGACAATGTGTCTTTCCAAAAATAGAAGAATAACAAAAAAGTTGTATAAAGAGTGAAAAGTAAAAGAAAGCAAACAACTAGTTAACTGAAGTTGGTCATGCCATGCATTGTAATGGGATATTTTGGGATAGATAAGAATAGGGATTTAAGCCCTATATTTTGGGTATAAATATGTAGTGGGTGGGATGAAAAAGAGAGCTAGTGGGATAAAGAGAATTTGTAGAATCTGTAAAGGTTGAAATTATGCAAGAATCATGAATGTAATAAGTTGATACAATGAATAAAGACAGAGTTGAGAGATAATCTTGCATCTTGTGTTCTTTACTTGTTTATGTGCATTTATGAATGATGTTATATTTCATAGACTAGACTTAGTTTATGGATTGATTATGGTGCAATATTTATGAATGATTGCAATAATATCTGTAATAATCACACATACATAAGCTAGAAAAAGGAACAATGACACGGATATACGCCTCCCTTCCCCCTACTCCTGCAAAAGCCTGGTTCCTGCAGTCCCCATAGATACCTCGGGTGAGACTTCATTTGCACAAGTAGATGATGTCGAAAGGGCCCGTGTCTTGTGGGTTTGTTGGTCATAGTTAACCAGGACCTTGAGTATTACAACCCATGCGAAAACCAGAGTAGCCCAACAAATGGTTCTGTTGTCGGGACTGGGACATTGCGACTAAGGGGATGTCTTGGAGGCTAACTAAGAAGGAAATCACAAACTGGTTGGAACAAAAAGAATAGGATTTTGCACGGCAGGAGAACAATAACCCTCAGATGAGTGACAAGAAATGGATGCAAAATCATGTGTTCACGGATCTACATGAAATTTTCTTTGGCAAATTTCCAAAAATTATGTCCAAGTGGCTAGAAAGATTGGTAGAGAAGACAGGAAGGTTTAGTGCAGCAGCGCCAAAGAATTGGACTCCTGAATTGGTAAGACAACTGAATTTGGTAAGTAACCCAAATACTCGAGAAATTTATTTTTGGTTAGATAGTGTACTAGGGGGTTATGTTATAGAGTTTGCAATAGATTACATTCAATCATACAACGTTGCAGAAATAATGTTTTTCAAAGGTCCACATGGGAGGTTCTTGAAATATTTGAATACGTGGATAAAGATGTTTTTATTTGAAAAACCCATGATGATTATGAATTCTAACAGCTAAAAGGGCTTTGTGCACATAGGGGGAGCTTAAGGATGACAGGGGAATCATTTGAGAGAAGGAAGCAATGAACAAGGAAGGGACTGAGGATGCAAGAAGGTAGCATACCAAAGGAAGAGTACGATTTTGGAGAGTTGCACGGAGGAAGAAGGTACAAGAGGAAAAATATCGGGCCTGGGAGAGAGGAGAAACACAATGAGCCGAAAGAAAGTGAACCTTGTGCACAAGCCTGAATCCTGGAGATACCATATGTAGGAGGAAAAGAAGAAGGGTCTCAGTCCAGTCCAGTAATAGAGGATCCAATAAGCCTTACTCAGATAGGATCCTATGTTGAATCCATGACCCCGTTTGCATCACCACAATCAAAGATAACAGTTGAATATTTGTCAAAAGTCATCATAGTTAGCCAAGGAGTACATAGTAGTAGTAGTCAGAATAGTGGGAGTAGTGCACAAAGCCAAAGTAAGAATCTGAGTCCACTAGAATCACCAAGAGGAGGGACTACACAAGCCAACATGGTGGGAATAGATAATACTCTTAGACTTCTTGAATTCAAGGGAGTGGGGTCAAAGGATCCAAAACAACACTTGTTTGTGTGCGAAATAGTTTGGGCCACTAAAAACATACAGGATGTCATCGTAAAAATTGTGTAGTTAGCAACGACATTTAGAGGTCGTGCACTGGTATGGTATATAAAGTTACAAAGTGTTAGGCCTACAGGACATGCCATGACTTTGGCAAAGATAAAGCAAGCACTGTTAAAGAAGTTCAAAAATCCAAACTCAGAATCGCATTACATCACCTAGCTAAAAGAGATCAAACAAGTCCAAATAGAGTCTGTATGGGAGTTTGATCAGCGCTCTAAGGATGTAATGGGGAGATTGACTTTCCAAATTCCATATCAACAACATAAAGATTGGTTTATTGTTATACTTCTACCACACATTCAGAGGCCCTTGATTCAAAAAAATGTTACATCGTATCTAGAGGCACTAGAGATTGCAATGAAACTAGAGGCATCGCCGATAGGAGACATGTGAGGAATGGCATAGGTTCAGACGTAGTTGGTTGCATTAACAACTCAGTTGGTAGAGATTACCAAAGGAAGGGAGAAATGAGAAAAATTCCGGTGTACCAAACGTAGGATGGAGGGCCATCACAAGGATGAATGGCCATCATTCGTGCAGTATTTAGCAGCCGGAGCACCAAATCCACTACCAGGAGGGGGATATTGCGAAATATGTAAGAAATGGGGACATCACCCCACAGAGTTTCCATTACTACAGAAGTATCAAAGTAAACCCAAGAACTTGTTTTGCAACTTTTGTAAGTCGATAGGGCATGAAGAGAAGGACTATCACGCATTCAATCTACCAAGGGAGCACACATCAAATATGTACAGAATCCAAGAAGAGAATACCGGTGCAGAGGGAGGTGGTGCACAGTATAACAATCATAGAGGGTTCAATCAAGGGAACATTGGGAACTTTAGTAGAGTCCGGGGAAGAGGAACTTTTGGTAGAGGAGGACGCAAACCGATTTTTTGTTATAACTGTAATCAACCGAGACATTTGGCCCGTGATTGCTAGAATCCATGTACGATGTGCACATACTGCAGAGCACTGAATCACACGAAAAAAGATTGTCCTCAACTAGTTGCAAAATGGTAGGCCAGAGGAAACCCAAATCAAACTTTGAATCAGAATGTGCAGATGATCTCTACCAAAAGACATAGTGAAGGACCAAAAATCACAGCCTTGTATAAATAAAGGTGATTTCCCCATTGAGGAAACACACACTCACACATGTAATTCGGAATTTCAGCAAGTACATTTTAGGGCTGAAGTGTGCACCTCTCTTGGGCACAAGTTTCAAGGTTGCAGAGCACCCTCTTGTGTGCATTAGGGTTTTATGGTTGGGGAATCTTCTCTTGAAAATATAGCAAAGGATTGTTGGGTTTTCTTCCCTTGAGTAGAAGGGTTTCCTAGGATATTTCTTGTGTTCTTGTGCATGGTAATTCTTCTTGTGATCTTGGTTATTGCAGCACTTGTGTATGGTGTAACTGCATTTGTTTATGGTTCAAGTACATCTAAATGAAATAAACCTCATGCTTGAGTCTAGCATAGTGAAAATTCAACACAATTGACATGGATCGGGCCATGATTAAACTTATCCTGCTCAACTACACAAGTTCCAACCATTTTTCAGAAAGATTCAACCATTTAAAGCAATTCCTCCTTTAAGGAAAACCGGCACACTTGTAAAATTTGGCAGCTTAAATTTCAAAACATGCATGATCATAAGCATCAAGCAACTTAAATTTCAAAACATGCATGGTCATAAGCATCAAGCAAGTACAAAAATTCCATTGACCTTACGTGTAGGATGTTATGTCCCTAATGGGGATATATGTGGGGTTAAATGTATATGTAATAGTGGGTCGGCCCAGTAGTGAGAACTACCAGACCAACCCACTACTACATATTGATATACATTTAAGCCCATATATACCTGCATTAAGGTCATAATAGTGGATGTGTAGAGGTTTGTAGTAAATCTTTCTATCAATCAATGGCATCATGAGCTGCTATTTCAATCTCGTGTTGGGTTTGTAGCAGATACCTATATACATTTACCCCCATGTTATACCCCATTAAGGTCATAACAGAGATGTGTAGAGGTTCCTAGCCAATCATTCTATCATTCCATGACATCAAGAGCTGCTATTTCAATCCCATGTTGAGTTTGTAGCAGATACAGGTATGATGGATTTATGTGCAACTGATGTGCTTCCCTAATCTATCTTCCTACCATTTGGTACATCAATCTCTTTGACTGAATACTAGATAAAGAAACTATTCACATCCTTAACATACAACAAATAGTGCAGTGTAAGAAAAAACAATTTATATGCATTGCACACAATAAAATTTGCAACTTTCCAGAGTCTTCAGGGATTAATATAGGCACCAACATAAGTTACTAATACTATCATATACTTTGTGATTGCTTGAATCCTGCAAATAATGTTTGAAACTAAATAGATGTCGTTGGGTTTCTAGCCAGCAAAACAACCTCGTTTCACCATTATCCACATAAATCGTTCCCATTTAAGTTACCTGTTTGCTTTCCTTCTTTGAAGTACAATACACAACACAGCAGCACATTTTCTTCATTTCATATATCCATGTGTGTTTAGCCAGGACAGTTTTCCTCTCCATTCGGATAGTTTACTCGGTACACAATTCTGGGTTGAAATTGTTCACTTTGGGAGTGCATGCTCTGTGTCTTCATGATTAAGCAACGCAACTGCTAACATAAGATCTATGTATATAATAAAGGTGAACAAGCATAATTTGAAATAAATAAACTGTTGCTTACCTGACTTTTTGGATCTTGGTATATAGAATTACAACAGTTGCACCAACTTCCAAGCAACAATTAAACAAACAGGACTGCAATACGGCTTAACAGTGCATATGAATCACCATAAGGAAATTTATTTTTGACTGTATCTAAAAATAACAAGGATTCAAGAAACATGCAAACTGACTCAAAACCAGAACTCTGCGAATAACCTGAAGGAATGGTCATGCACAATTGTCCTGACTCAGTTGAAAGAATAATACATGACCATGTATGAAATCCGAACCACACAGAAAATCTCAGAGTACTAAACAGACCAAAGTAGGTGACTATATAGTGTCCTGCTAATGTAACTATTATGCTCTCCTCTCTTTCTTTGCTTCTTTAAGGAAAAAAGCACGACTTATTTATCACATAATTTTTAATTTCTTATCAAGATTTACCCTCTCAAACCTTTGTACAGTCATCCTAAACCAGTAAGCTGCAAGATGATCCAAAATCTTACTTTATTTACAATAAACAGAGGTCTTTCCACACATGGTACGACAAAGTGTAAAAATTTAGAAAACCCTACAAGGAAAATACCCCATTGAAAAGAAGTTCAAACTTAACTTCAAAGGAAACTTCTTCATACTAGAATGTCATGATTTTCCAAGGCATGTAAAGAACAACGAGCAGAGTTTTGAGAAGAAGTTTTTCTTTCCAGCGCTCTTCTTAGAAGTTTGTGTAAGTGATTTCCTTGTTTTGATAGACGGGCTTTCTTCATTGAATGATGCCTTTGTGCTACATACAACCTGAGGAGAAGACTTCCATGAATAATCCCTGAACCGCTGCTCTCTGAAATGCTCTAGTAATTTCTGCGCTTTATCCCTCCCATTTGGGCTTCCATCGACAGAAATATGAACTAAGGATGGAATCACACCTTCTCTTAATACTAACTGACTGTGCTCAAAACTATTTGTACACAACAATAAAAGAATGTTGGCTACTTGCTCCTGTTCTTCAGAGGTGCCTGTGTCAAGCAGTTCTGCCATGGCCAGAACACAGCCTTCTGTTTCAGCAATTACTGCTCTGCCCTCTTCAGTACCAGCCAGGTTATTCAAAATTGTAATGCATTTACCTCTAAGTTCGCTAACACCAAAAAGATGAACCAGCTCGGATACAGATGCCACAGATAACATATCAGACCACTTCCAAATGATTGTTGACAAATTGTAGAGTATATTTAGGGCATCATGCCTACAATGCTCATATCTTGATTCGAGGAGTTCCAAAAGAAGAGGAATTGCCCCAGAAGGAACAAAGCTAGCTTTGTTGTCATCCAAGCTGGATAATGTTAGCAAAACTACTACTGCTATTTCTGTTATTTCAGAATGAATCAGATCCAATAAAAGGGGCAGTGCTCCTGCAGATACTATCAATACCTTGTTCCTGTAGCCAAATTCAAGAAAAATCATGAGGAAAACCAGATAATGACCACATATAGCTTAATACATATAAAAACTGCTCTCACTAGTAAAAAATCATTCTCTACCTGTCAACTTTGGCAACACTCAAAAGCACCAGAGCTCCATTCTTTTGTGCCTTAGTATCAGAGGCATCAATTGCAGAATGCAAGAAACTCACAAGAGGAGGGATAAGTCCATTAGCACCAATGTTATAGCAAGCCTTGTCATCATCCTCTGACAGATACTTGACCTCCTCAACTGCTCTTGATTGTGATTCTAGTGGTGGTGTTGTCAGGCTTGTGAGCAACCTTTCATACTTTGAACAATTATCTTCATCTGTTTTCTCAGACTTGATCATATCACAAGGCCAAGAGACACTAGTATCAGACATTTCATTTGATTCTTCATTTTCCTGCAGAACTATGGAATCACGGTAATAATTAACACCCAAATTGCCAGCTGTTATATTGTCATCATATTCCTCTAGAATGCATGCATCTTGGTTGTCTTCCAATGGGCTCGTTTTGACCTCTTTCACACAGTCATCATGTTGATGTGTGATGTCAACAGATTCTGATAAGTCCAATCTCGAAGGAGATGTAGGAAGAGGTCGAGTAATTGGATCTGGAACCTTGACTCCATGCTTTTCACACCAACTGACAATCAGACCTTTGATACAGTAGTTAGGAGTAATGGAAAGATGTGATAATTTTTGCTGAGATTTTGGGCATGTATCATGGTTCTCACTGAACCACTTCTCTATACATGCTCGTTCATATGTTTGGCCAGATGCAATGACTACAGGATCAGACATTAGCTGCAAGGAAATTGGACATCTATATTCCTCAGGAGGTACTGGTACACCCCCTGAACTGCTATTGATTTCTTTAGCAGCTAAGTCAAATGACCAAAGTCTGGATCCACGCCGGTCACTTTTCCTTTCCAGACTTACTTCACTTGCAATTTCTCTACTTGATTGCAAACGTGGATCTGAATTCCGAGAATCATTATCTAGAGAAATATAGCTGAGCTTGGCATACTTTCTTAGAAGATTTAAGAGATAAACAACAATAGAAACCTTCTTCTTATCATCCTCTGCCTGGGCTTTATCAAGCAGCTTCTTTAGAGCTCTTCTCTCTGTCAACACAGCTTTTGGAGATATTATGCCTAACCTATTAGCTACCTGATGGAAAACCTCTAGTTGCGATGTATCATCCCAACTGCCAGAACTATGCTGCAGCAGTGTAATAATATCAATGCCAATTTCCATCTCGGATGGTTCTAATGCAAATGTCGTTTCTTCAAGCTCTTCAACAATTTCAGCAATCTGCATTTAAGATTTGATAGCATTCAGTAAAATTTAGTCACAAATACCAATACCTAAAAACTGTGCTTCCACAAGAATGTCGTATTTGTGCATTTTACAATGAGAAACAAAAGAAAAAGAAGGAAAAAACTCAACATCAAAACGATAGATTTCCCAATTGATGACAATATCGTACTGAACAAAAAATGTCAAGTATGGAGATGCTTTAAATTCAGAATAATAATAATAGAGTTTAAATCATAAGATTAAATACAGTTTTTCATCTAGCCATGGCAACAGCAATAAAGCAATATGAGTGATCTCTTCCCTTTGTTTCTTTCCTGTTATAAAGCAAAACATTTAGAAAGGAATAATAGCAACACAGTCTTACGAACAAGAATTATCACAAAGTTCTAGAACAAATCTTCCTCTCTGGCAGACAGCTATTTCTTGACATAATAAGGTCATATGCCTTTTATCTAAGTTCAAACAAGAGACCATGAGAGTTTTCTACATTATCTTACCTCCTTGAGAGACATTTTCTATGACCTCCATGCCAATGCTTTGCTCTATCATGATTTCATCAAGAGAACTTGACCAGCTAGACATGTCAAAAATGCACTTTTAGAGTAAATGGAATTCTAGAGAGTCTATACTACAGGCATTCAACAATTATATAAATATCATATGGTGGTCTAAGTAGAGTTTTTGTAGGATACTCATGAATTTATGGGTACTAAGCATATGACCAACAATGGAGAAATTAGTATGTCAGACTTGTTGGACATATAAATAACACTTCTATACTAGCCCTACACTCTTAGAAGCAAACTCACAAGTCTATATCTCACATGCTTTAAAATCCACGCGACTTATTTGGCTGAATCATTGCTGAATCATCTCCAAAATCTGATATTGAAGTGCTAAAGATAAAACATAGGGAAAAAAATCTGACTTGATGAAACAAAGTACATTGAATAGACTATTTCCTCTTGAGGTCAAAATTAAATCGCTTTCATAGAACCAGGAAGATCCCTTCCAAATGGGGTCAAGTAGACATACAAGCATACAAGATGCAAAACTTGAAGATGCTTCGAGTGCTATACAGAAAAAGAATAATACATCAGAATTGCACAAGTTTCACAAAATGTCAAAGTATCATTCTTAAATATATGCAAAGTGCATTTTATTAACAAAAAAATTATAAAAGCCAATTCAGTATGCAACTATTACATGGTGAATGTTTTCATATAAAAAAGGGTCTGGTTTAAGTACACATATATGTACATATAGAACAATTGTTGAACAAGATGTAATTAAACATTAAGATTGGCGAAATTTAACCCACGAGTAATGGTTTTTACTAAAGGAAGCCTCGTGAAGTTCCATCCACAAGTGCCCACAGTCCAAAATTTGTTGCAGTAATTAGAACTAAATCGAGTTTAATTTGTGTTATTACAATTTACTTTTCTTTTTATTTGTTCAAATTAATGTAAACCATTAGTCAAATTCGTATTCATAGATTACATCTGCACATTTCTATATACAATCATGCTTGATTTACACACCTGCCTGGCTAAGTTTCGCGGCACCATCGATTGAAGATGGCTTAGATTTTGAGCAAGTGAACCTTTTATCCTTGAAAATTTTGCCAGGATTGAGTCCCCAGTAACAGCCTGAGCAAGCATGCACCTCAATATCAAAATGAAGCATAAATCTGAAAACAATCCAAGATTCCAAAACATCTGCATGTTCTAAAGCATTATACTGGGAAACAATATGTATAAACCACCTTTCAACATACAATTTTAGTTTTATTTTCCTAATATTAGAATGAAACATTATTTTCTCTCCAGACTGTCAATTTATCCCCCTTTGTATTTGATTGGAAGGAGAAAGAACATACCAAGTATAGTTTGCTACATTCAGCACAGTACTGAAGAAGAGCTGTTGCTTTATCAAGTGCAATGTGCAGAGCACACAAGGACTGTATGCCTGGCATGCATCTTGGCTGCACTGCCTCTAAAGATGGAAATATTTTAACAATCTTATAGGCAAGCCTACCAAGTTTCATAGACAATCCTCCATGTAGCTGCATATGTTGCAATAAGTACGCAAAATGTCAGACTTTTTGGTCTTTCACATGCTCCTTTCTCAATCGCTTATAGTTATCCCATAAAAGTTCGACCAGGAAGATCCATAAAATATTCTATCCATTTCATATTGGCATCCATACATGCAAAGTTCCTTGTGATAGAAATAACACTGAAATTGATAATAGCAGATAATGTACATTGATGCATCTACTTCATAACAAAAAAAATGTTAAATGATATTAGAATACTACAGATAAAACAAAACAAACAAAAGATCCCCACTACCTATCTCCCTTAGTATGAAGAACATATATAGTTAGAACAATGAAAAATTTACATGTGTGTGTGCAGGTATGGGGGTAGGGTCATGTAGCAATGAAAGAAAGTTCAAAAAATTGAACAAGTAATATTCTGAAATAGAAAACCAAAGCACAGGATACCAAGGGCACTAGGAAAAGAAAGAAAAAAATACGTGTCCCGCAGAACAAGACAAAAATCTAGATTCTGTATTTGATAATAAAAAAAATGTTTCCAAGTTACTTATCTCTTAATCTCTAACAAACCAAACTAGAACACTGCAAATGTCCCACAAAATGTACATCCACACGACAGAATAACTGTATTAAAATATAAGCTTAAAAGTAACGTTTAAAAGACGATTTTTTGGTCCCACGAGAATTCTTACGACTTATTTGCAAACAAATGTGATATCTTTTGGCCAATTCAACTAGAAAAAAGAGATACCTTTGCATCATTAGCAGCTAACAAGATTTGCTCAACAGAAGCACCCATGGTCCTCACCCAATATGAAATGTGGCATTAGAATGCTGCACTTTAACAGACATGCACCCAACAATACAATGTAAGAATTCTCTGTACACAGCATAAAAAAATAAAACATGAGACAACTCTCTCTCTTTCTTGAAGAAATATAACTGAGAGTAATTAAATATATTCAGACCTAAAATTGTAAATCAGTATTTTCTTTACTCTTATGACAGCCACACCATTAAGTAATGCAGAATCAGTAAAGTAATCATCAAAACAGAGTAATCTTATTCATAAAGGTTCTGTGCATACAAGGATTTCTCCCAGCTTGTATTTAGCTGGACCGTACCACCTGTACAGGTCCGTAGCTCACTGGTAACACGCAGGCGAATATATAACAAAACTGTGGCAGAAATGCTGCCCGATTTTAGCTTGTTTTCTTCCAAAACAATGATAAACACAATGTGCAGGCTATACTCAGACCTGGGTAATAGTTCCTCAACTGGTTGAAGGTACAGATCGTATGAAGTCCGTACAGCCCGTACAGGTTCCTCTTCTGTAGGTTGTTTTGCTGTTTCTGTTAGACCATGGTCCTGGCTCCACCCAGTTGTCTCCTCACAGTCTTTTCTTTGCACAGTAAGACCCTTCTYGGTCTATGCCTCAGCCCTTTCTCAGCCTCACCTTGCTGGACTTTGCTGCTGGCCCTGACTCAGCCCTTTACTCCTTGACTGGAATGGATGCTGGCCCTAGCTCGGCCCCCTTTTTCAGACTACTGGATGCTGGCCCTAGCTCGCCCCCCCCTTTGCAGACTACCTCTGTCTTGACACTCGACCTCTCTTGGAAGCGCCTCCTCACCTAGTCGACCAGCTTCACTTCTTGAGGTAGTGAGAGAATGGGCTTGCTAGGTTATTTGTAACCTTGCTGAGCTTGCTAGGTTATTTGTAACCTATGCCTCAGCCCTTTCTCAGCCTCACCTTGCTGGACTTTGCTGCTGGCCCTGACTCAGCCCTTTACTCCTTGACTGGAATGGATGCTGGCCCTAGCTCGGCCCCCTTTTTCAGACTACTGGATGCTGGCCCTAGCTCGCCCCCCCCTTTGCAGACTACCTCTGTCTTGACACTCGACCTCTCTTGGAAGCGCCTCCTCATTTAGTCGACCAGCTTCACTTCTTGAGGTAGTGAGAGAATGGGCTTGCTAGGTTATTTGTAACCCTAGCCCTTCTCTCATGCAATCTTGACCCTAGGATCTTCTTTTCAAAAATCTTGATCCAAGGGTGGGGACTTAATCTCAAGTTGACTTGAGTGGTCCCCACCATTATGATGTTGTCTAGTCATAAGTTGGGCCTCTTCCACATTACTAGACTCCCCTAATGTGGAAGAGTTCCCTGCCCGAGCTACCCTCTAACATTTCTCAGATGCACTTGTTATGTTCTCTATCTTTTTACATAGAGGACTTGGATGTTAGTTATTTGACACTATTCTTCATTATACTTGATACCCAGAATTATGATTGGAGAAATTCTAAAGTGGTTGGTATAAAGATAAGGAGATTAGGGAATTGAATAGGGATGTGTAGGCCCAAGAATGATGCCGAGTTCTAGCTGACAAAAGGAGTGGAAGTGGGAGATAAGATAAGATAATTTTATTAATGTCCAACAAATGACCACAAAAGTAGGTTAATGGGCCTGAAGATTACAACAAGTATGAGTACAATGTGGGAGTGCAAACGCATCTCCTAGATAATGCTAAGAATAACATAAAGAAAGAAACCTAAAGTAGTTTAACCTCAAAAATGTATATAACCGTGACAAAGGTATTGTGAGACCAAATATAGATGAGTATGTTGGACTCAAAAATCTATCCAAAGAGAGAAAGACAGAGCGAGAGAAAAGTCTCACGATGAAGGTGTCAAAGTCTCCCAGATCTGATGGCAAAGAGTGAGGAGGGCAAACTAGGCACTAGCTTGTTGCCAGAGTCCTCGGGAACTATCAGAGGGTCCGACCATATGATCCTGGGGGGATGTAGGGCGCCCTATTCTGGATCCATCTAGAGCTAACCCCTCTTTCTCTTTGAGGATGCATGGGTTGATGTCTGGTTCGGCACCTCCAAACCGATCTGGATGATAACAGTCTGACTGTTGGGTATGTGTTATATTCTTTGCATGACTAGCTCTAGTGTCTACTACGTTGCACCAAGCGCGCAGGGGGGTTTG
>ML795273.1:119973-133812 GCA_009831015.1 Picea engelmannii
GGGGGGGGGGGGCGCTAGGCCCCCTGCATGGAGGTTCGGGGGAAACACCCCAAGAAAATGTTTTTGCCTCAGGAAACATGTCGCATTTTTGCCTCATTTTTCGTGTCGCCTCGATTTTCGTGTCCATTGGTGGGCGGTTTTTTGGCACGTGATTTTTGCCAATGGTTTTCTATTTCCGATTAAGGAATTAGGGTTGTTGACTAATCCAGGTCATTGGGTTAGGGTTTTGGATGTCGTTGGCTCCTATATGTATATTGCATTGTAGACAATGTATCACAATGAATGAATATAGAATATGTTGGTTTTCCCGGTTTGGGTTTCCAAGGGAAAAATCTCCGTGTAATGTTTGTATTTGTCATTGTATCCTTTATGTTCTTTTACTGAAAATTTGTTTGCAGTAAATAATTGTACAAGGTTAAAATCTACACTGACTCTCCAAGGGGGAGGCTGAGGAGAGACACAAGGTCTCACCAATCTGTTGTCTAGTGTATTATGGGGCTCTGGTCGTCGCTTGTTGCTCCAATCTAATGGTTGAAACTTGAAAGTATGAGGTGATCATCCTGGTCATCCCAAGGCGAGGTATAGCATGCAAGAACTAAAATATGTGGATGAAAATCTCCTTGATGAAGAGGGTTAGGCATCTTTGGTCCTGGTACCGGAAGAAAGTAGAGAGTGAGCCCCCCAAATCCCTATAGAGGCAATGGTAACATCCTCTGATCTCATAGTATATGAGGCACCTAAAGATGAGGTGCATCTTTGTCTCTGGTTCCTACAAGTGGCATATCTGGCAGATCCTATCCAATTGTGGTATATGGTGGTCCATCTCGGTCTGTAGTCGATGAGATCCAACCCGGAGCTATCCCAGAGGGATCCTGAGTGAGTGCATCCAATGCCTGGGTGTATAAGGGGGCCAGACAACAATGCCATCTCGCAACTCCAAAAAATTATGTAAGTAGAAGAACATCTTCGAGCCCAGGCTCGTAGGAGGTGAGGTCCAAGTGACCTGAATGTACGGCATGTAGATGTCCTCTCTGATAACCTAATTCAATACTTGTCTAGTCGGCAAGAGATGGGGCAGTGCATCAAGGGAGAAATTGAACGGGGGTAGGCACTCGGGGGAGATAGTTATCAACTGGAGAAGTCGAGACGCCTATGAGAACCAACCCCGTGTACGACCTAAGGGGGGATCCAAAACCAGAGCCTCCGAGGAGCAAAGAGCGAGGTAGAGGTACCTCTCTCTCCCAATGGTAGAGTCTCTGAGAGCTATATAAATATGTGATGTGTAATAAAGTTTATATAATGGTCAAATAGAGTTGGGATAAGTTGAGTAAAAAAGAAAATTCCTCAAGTGAAAGCCAAAAAGTAGCTAGGGAAGGAAAGGCTGCAGGGAGAGAGGCAAGTTGTATCACAACGTCTTGAGGAATCAAGTTTGGATTTAGACTAAATTATATATTATATAATTCCAACCCATTCTAATAGAGAAACTATTTATAATAAAATGGCACTAAAAACATTCTGTTTTGGTTATGCAATAAATGTAATTTCTTTCAGTTTCCTGTTCATTCTATGAACCTTGCGGTATCATCTTCCCTGGCTTAAGTCAGTATAAAGGAGATCTTTGATTCTATATCTTAAAATTTTAGAAAGACTGAAAAAATTTGGTCTCATTGCTGAAATTTCCCTTGGGTAAAGAATTTCATTGGAATGGCTAGATCTAAGAAGAGAATTCCAAAAATCTAACAGACTACTGCACAAATGGCTTCTCTAGGATCCATTTTTTTGTGAGCAACCTAATTCTGATGTCAGATCTCTACCGGTACGTACAGGGTACCAAAACAATTCATCACTATACAGACACTGTAGCACCTTAGTGCAATTGCTGAAGAATGTCCAGTTGAAGTTGTCAAAAAAAATACCAGCAAGCAATCCATATACTGAAGCAGAAACTTGTCAAAGCTCCTAGTCAAAGTTATTCCATGTCCATGCTTGGCACTATTCTGGCTCAACCACATGAGGGAAACATAGACCACCCAATCTTTTATGCAATTTAAAAACAAAAATATGCTGAAAGGAATTATTTAAATACAAAAATGAAGGATTTGGCTATGGTGTTTGCTCTACAGAATTTCTCAACATCACTTTTTCATTGATTGATCACACTCAGTATCAACTCACTCGGACTAACACACAAGCTTCTACAAGCCTCGGGCAATTTCTCTATTATCATCAGCAGTAACCCATCCATAATTGCAAGCAAATTGGTGAATTATGAAGTGTCATGAGCCTAATGGAGATATGAGGTTAAATGTAAATGTAATAGTGGGTCCACCTGATATTGAGCTCACATCTGCAATGAGTGAGAACATGTATACATGTGCAATGAGTGAGAACATATATATATATAGGAGTCAATATAGTCATTATTGTACACATGGACTTGTGATTTGAATATATGGATGTGCTTGGGATTTGTTCTCCTAATGTGTAAGGGGTTATTGTGTAACTCATCATTATTATCACTTTTGGTACTGTACTCCAGGCCTATATTTAGTAGACATTCTGTGTACACAGGTTGATCATGCTAGTTTAAGTATTGGGTTCATAACATTTGGTATCAAAGCAAACAATTCTTAGTTTGTGCACCTCCAAACATCACATTGCATGGTTTTATGTATAGCTTTGGCTAGAGAACTCCACATTAAGTCAAACTTGAAATTTTGGAAAGAAAACATCTGTTACTATATCTGGTCCAAATTTCGGCAGCAGATGCACGGGAATAGCGGAGTGTCAGTCCATACAAGTCAGTGCTTTTTTTTAGTCTTGAAAACTGAATAAAATTAGTAAGGTTCACTAAAAAGGGCATATTTTGAGATTCAAAGTGAGACCATTGACATTGAAAGAAGACATAACAAAGTGTTGCAGGGCCAAAAATCACAGTTGTGGGCGTGAAATTGGAGTTATTATCCATTCAGCCTCGCCCTCCAGATTAAGGGTGAAAAACAACAAATCTTGGAAAATTGGGCATAACTTTTTATTAGTACATTCATTTTGAGTGAGACCTGTGGAATTGTAGAACAGACATATCAAGTTGTTACAGTTTGAAATTTCAGATTCATTGCCACATAAATCTCAGAGATACATCAAGTACAGGGTTGGCCTGCAGAGCAGTCCCCAAATTAAGGCTTAAAAAGATATGTCAACTTAAAATTGGCATAACTTTTCAGTGGAACTAGAATGTCTGATTGTGAGGTGATTCAAAAGACACTGGAAAGCAGAAGGAGAGGAGAATATAATGATAAAAGGTTTGGAGCAATTTGAGATAAATATTCGGAAGACAGTGAAGTTGGAAGTTAAGGGTTTTGGCTAAACCTTGCATGCTCAAGAAGAGCACTGAAGGCAGTACCATTTTTTTCTGGAGATAGAAAGGGGATTGGTGCAAAATCATGGTTGAATATTGCAAAGAAAAATTGGAAAAATGTTGATTCTACAATTGTTTATCTTGTAACTGATGCTCGTGATTCATGGAATAGTCTTGATAATAGTCATGAAGCATCGCAAAACTTTGCAATTGACGACAAGGGAACCAGGAAAGTTTCAGTCCAAAAAAATAAAACTCGGTTGTACTTAATTCTTCTTTGGGGTAATATATGAAGAATTTTCAAAAAAATTGAAATAGCCTTCTCAAAGAAAGAGATAAAGGAAATAGAAATGTAAGAAAAGGTGCAGAAAATAAAGGATCAATTGAGCAAAGCCAAAGAATTAATTCAAAAGAGAGATTTGGAAATAGCCAAGCTACAAAAAGATAACAAAGAGAAGGATGAAGAAATTGTATGAAAGAACAAAGAAATTTCCAGCTTACAAAACCACAATCAAAGACTACTATACACCTGTTGTCGTCCTAATACACACCTACAACCATGGAGAAGTCTCCAACCCACTTGGTGTGTCCTTGGAGGCACAAACCTAAGTCTAGACCCATTGTCACTTCGATCTAGACTCCTTCCATCTAGGCTCACTCCTAGGGAAGCCAAGGGGTGTAGACCCTATTAAACTATGTGAAGTTTTTATTAATGTTCTAGGAGTTAATTAAGATCAATTAGGAAGACCCAACCCAATGACAAGCAACAAATGCAATATGCAGTTCTCTCAATGATSGGCAAACCTTTATTTAATAAACAACAATTAGACCAGTGCCTAAAGATTATCAAAATTGACTTATTGAGATATACACTATGAAAGATTACTCTACAAGAATGAAACAAGCTTATGAAATATATACACAATGAATTGAAAAATAACTTTACACTCTAAACAATTATTTCACAAAGTAAAGAATGCTTGCAATAAAGAATAAAGAATGCTTTGATAAATGTAAATATTCACAAGTAAGGAATTTGTTGAAAGTAAATGAAAAGTAAATGCTTAAAAAAAATAATTGCTTGAAAGGAAATGTAAATGTTGTGAAATGTGAGTAGGTTGATTTTAATTAATTTTAGGTCTCTCTTGAACTTAGGGGGATTAGATGTTAATCGTAGCAATCCTAAGTTGTGTGACTACCCCAAGTCCTTATCCCTTCAACCAAGAGGAAGTGTTGGATGCTCAATAAGAAGAACAGCAAGGTTCTTCCCTAGCTCCACAGGTCAAATCCAAGATGCTTGGGCGCTCAACAAGGAGGACACGTAGTGCCGTGAAACCGTCCACAGCGTCAACCCCTTCTAGCCTCCCAAGTCACCATTTTTTAATGGTTAAAACAATAATGGAGTTAGGTGCCTAATTAAACTAGCCACGCAATCCTTTGCCCTTTCTTGTTACCCAAGATCCACAAAGTGACAAGGGGAGGGAATACAGGGCACAAGTTTGATTACTTTGCAAGAAAAGGAAATCTAACTAGCCTTCACGATATTGCAAGGGTGGCAAAGCCACTCACATGCAAGGTGTGGGCACAATTAAGTATTTACAATAAATTGAAATAAATTGCAATAAACAAACTAGCCACACAACTTTGACTCAAGGACAAAGGTGGGCGAAAGAAATTAACTTTGCAACCTCACAACTATGGCACAATGTGGAGGACAAGCCTACTGATTTTGTGCCAAGGTGGGTAAAAGAAAATGAAATAAAATAGCACTAGCTAACACTAACCACTCAACCTTCTATTTGTGGAAGAAGTGGGGCAAACAAATTAAGCAAGAAAAATACAAATTAGACAACTAATCTAGCCAACCCGGTTTTGCAAGGGTGGCAAAGCCACTCACATGCAAGATGTGGGCAAAGCAAAACTAAAGATACTTTACAATTTACAGATTATAAAAATGAAAAGAATGCAAGCCCAAGAGACTCTCTTGGGCTGCTTACAATGATTTGGAAAGCATGAATAAAGGGTTTTGCACCAAGGCCTTTGGATGCTTCTTTGAGTTCCTTGTGACCAAAATTGGGCAACACCTCCCCTTGGACTGGCGAAAACCTACAAAAAACAACAAGTAATGCTTGCTGGAAAATGTTTAAAACCACTTAAAATGAGTTAGTTTTGGTTAGTATATGAAACAGAAATTTTTATATACAAACATAAAACTTGATTAGCTTGTGACTGCAGAAAATGAGTAAATATGAGCTGAAAATTATATCAGAAATTTAGATGAAGTGAAATGAAGCTTTTGGAGTCCACTCCCCCAAGCTTTGAGTAACCTGTAAACCCTTGCTACACAATGAGGCAAGAAGGTGAGATCTTCTAAAAGGTCTACAAAATACTTTGCAAACACTAGTAGAAGCAAATCACATAAACCTATAGCAATACTACTACAGATTTATCCCCAGCAAAATATTTTGCTTGGGGTTCTTCAAGTAAAACAATGCAAGCAATAGATTAAACAGAAATTCACAATATTACCTCAAGCAAAGGAAAACACCAAATGAGAGCAGCCAAAGAGCACCAAGAATACACCAAGAGTTCCTCCAAAGCTTCACTTCTATTAATCAAAATAGTGGCTGCACTATGGCAGCTATATTACAAAAGAGAAAATGGGGGAAGAGCAAGGGAGAGTGAGGAAAAAAATGGGCAGCATGGAGTTGCTCTAAAATTAGATCCCAAAATGAGTAGAGGGGCATTTCTTTTAAGGGAGGAGAGGAAGAGAAAAACCCCTTGCATGCATTACAAGTGTCACTCCAAAAGAGGGAAGCTCACTCAAGGGGGAGGGGCACACCATGAGAGAGGGGAACTTCCACTAGGAGAGGAAACTCAAAAAATGGGGGAAGAAACCCCCTCTCCTAAGTTTAAACCTTTCTCTAAAGCCCCAAGGGGTCACCTAAGGTGTGGAATGGGCCCCCCATGTGGTCCCCATCACCAAATGGCCAATTCAATGGAGATGGTGAGCCCCACAAGAGACAAATTCGCCCCCCCTCTAAAGTTAAGTTGTATGAGGGGTGGAAAAGGGTGAATTTGATTTATTTGACCCCTTATTACATAGAAATGACTTAGGAAACATTTTTTCCCCATTTTCTCATGTTTTACAACTTTTGGCAAAATTTGGCATTTTTAATTTAGCCAATTATTTGTTGATTTTTTACTGAGACTCCTCATGGACATTGACCTAGCAAAACTTGTCCAAATGAGATGAAACATGGTCCAAAGGTATAGGGGGACATAAGCCATTTGATTCGAATACCCATACCCCTATACAAAATCCCCAATGACCAAATTTTTACATTTTATATCAAAAATAATTAAAAATTTCCAATTTACAGGAAATTTTAATTATTAAAAACACCTATCAAAACTTAACGGAATTCTACAAGACTCTAGGAGATGTCTAGCATGGTCATATACAACACTTTCAGCCCTTAGTTACCTACTGGGCTCAATCATTAGAACGCCTTTCACCACTTTGGAGGATTATTGAGTGAAAAACTCAAGGGTAATTAAAATCGTCGAAAAGCAAAATTAATTAGCTGAGGAAAAAAAACACTCGATGAAAGGACTTCCCTAATGATAAAGTCCTAGGCAACTAAATAAAAATTGACCCATGCTGACATATTACAAAATTATCCCACGCAGGGGAGCGAACATTACATGTACATAGAAAGAAGTGATGGGGGCAGAATTGTCCTACTGAGCCATAAGTCTTCAAACTTGTTGTACCACAAGGTACATATCTTCATGGTACATGACGTTGACACCTAGTTGAAATAGGTGGTCAACATCTGGCTCCACATGGGGACGTGTGTCGATCTTTTGGAAGGAGAGCAGAGAACCTCAGAATCTACAAAACAGAGTTCTCACCAATACCCAACATAAGTACATGTGTGAAAAGAATAAAACATAATCACATAAATGAAAAGATAATGACAATAATCACATAAACAAAATGACTATACAATGAACTATATACATAAAATAATCACAGAATTGAAAGAATCAAAAGAAAAAAGGTTAGAGATACGTTACAAAGGGTGCCCCTTTGGACACCAAGTTGTTCATCATATGAAAAATAGCTTGAGTTGTTGACCATTCCTTGGAATATTCATGGGCTCACCATCCAAGTGGCTAAGGTGGAAAGAATTGTTGATGAATGCAGCTATGGGAGACATCCTCCAGCTTACAAACCTATGAGATGTGGAACATAGCAGCTATGGAAGTCTTTCTCTCAGCTTACAAACCTGAGAGAAAGCCCCTAAGAAGGGTACGTGGTTCCTACCTGAGACAGAGTTGGGAACGTAGAGATGACCTCCTCCATTCAGAGAATTGAGAAAAACTCCAGATGATTATCCAGTGGAAAAGAGATCTGTTGAGTTAGGACGTGCCTGTGGCTGAGCACAAGGTGAACTTGTGAAATCCCAAAGTGTTGGGTACATCGTCATGAGAACAGAAATGAAGATGATGTATTAGCCTCCTCTGAGCAACGGAGTTGACGAGAAGACTCCAGATGATTCTCCTATCGGTGGCAGTGGGAAAGCAGAACTGTCGAGTGGATGTGCCTGTGGACGAGCACAGGTGAACGTGTGAAGACCTGGTTCTTCTGTGTAATGCAGTGAATCAGAGCTATGACATCCCTATGGATGTGCCCCTAGTGGATGAGCACTAGTGGGTGTATCAAATCCTTTGCTATATGTTGTTCAAGAGTCAGACTTGCCTGTAACCCTAATAGTTATATAAAGGGTACAGGTCGGCCCCACCTTAATGTGATTAATAATAAATGTAAAAGATAATTAATATTAATATTAATTATAATAATAATAATATATTATAAAGTGACTTAGAGAGGTCGGCCCTGTTGAGCCAATAGATGCCTTTGTTGATTGGACAAGTCTAATATAAGTAAGGGATGATTCCCCATTGTGGAATCATATATTTCTTGTATGTTTGGAAATTACAGCAAACACATCTACTTGGTAAAAGGTGCACACCTCTCTTGGGAGCTAGTTTTCTAGGGCTTAAGCACCCTCTTGTGTGCTAGGTCATTCTTGGTGGTGAAGGTCTTTCTCTTGAAGTTTATAGCAAAGGATTTGGCTGGGTTTTCTTCCCTTGTTGAGAAGGGTTTCCCAGGATACTTCTTGTGTTCTTGTGCATGGTGTTTCTTCTTGTGACCTTGGTTGTTGCAACATTATTGTTTATGGTTAAGTAAAATGCAAAAATGGAATAAACTTCATGCTTAACCTAGCTTTTGAAAAATCAACATGGTATCAAAGCATAGGTCTTGAAGAACCCATTGCACAAGCTACAAACTTTTATCAKCCATCTCTCCTCTTCTACAGAACCTTACGGCCCCCCTAGGGTTTCCAGAAAATCCGTACGACCTCCTCCTCAGTGGTGATTCAGCCCTTAATACTTGGACGTTGGGGCTACTTTTGGCATAGAAGAGTACAGCCTCTTCCAACRCATCTCCAGAGACTCTCGGAGTGACATTTCGAGCATTTTGAATTTTTGGCCCTACGGTTTCTAGGGTTTCGCCAATTTCTGCAGAAATTTCGGAATTAGGGTTTTTGCAAACCCATTGAAGGAGCTCTTCAGCKCACCAGTGTTCTACTATCTCTCAAAGGTTTATTGTTGGCAGTCACAAGTCCAATAAAACCTAAAAGTGCTAGCCTAGCCTAGCCGTTAGGTTTTCTAGCCTAGTTGACAAAGGGTTGTGAAGAATCTAAAATTATGATGAACAAAAACTATGATGGAAGATAAGCTTGATGGATCAAGCAACTTCAAAGTTCTTGAAAGACAAAACTTCAGAGGAAGACTTACTATGGGTAATACAAAAGGGTTTACCAGAGACAGCTATCAATGAATGGAAGGAAGATGATGTCAATACAAGGAAGCCAATCACCTACTCAAGCCCTCACTTTGAAGGGCCAGCTTCAAAATAACAAAGATGACAAAAGATGACAAAAGATGACACCGTGACTATCTTCTTCATAAAGATCTCAGAGGATAGAGATTAGCCAAAGTGCCATTGGAGAAATCATATCAGCATCCTCAGGTATGCACTTGTATATATTATTTGTATCATTGTCATGAGTGAAATTGCAGGAGGAAGGAACCTTTATTGAAGTCATGGATCCAGAGGGATCTCAGTGCATTCAGAGAAACAACACACTCAAAGTAAATACTCCAGGTTTGATTGTTGTAATTGTTATTCCTCTAACCTATATTTCTAAAAGTTTGCTACATTACAAGTAGGTGTTGTAGTTGTGACAATATTCCTTAAAATGTTTTGATTCTAGGGATGTACTCACTATTCTCCTTTAGGAGATATTCTTGTGTTGGTTCTTTTTGTTTTCTTGTTCCAGATAGGTTAACAAGAAAAGAATATGCTTATCCTTCAGAGGGAGTCACTTGACTCAGAAGGAGCCAAAACCATTTGAGAAAGAAGAAGAATAGAATCATCATTGAGACAACCAATGCTACAAAGCATGATCAGAATCTTTCTAGGATTCCATGGGAAGAAGCATGCATGACACAGTATATGCGCAGAACAAGAATCTTCACCAAACTTTGAAAAACATAACTCCTGAAGAAGTCTTCACCGGAATGAAGCCTGAGATTGAGCACTTCATTTTATTTGGGTGCCCAATGTATTTTCATGTAACCAAAGAGAAGAAGTCCAAGCTAGATCCTTTAGGAAGAAAGGATACAGTGAATCTTCAAAGACATCCCTAGTCAGAGACAGATTGAGACAAGCAGAGGCGTTTTCCTTGAAGAAGAGACAGTTTTTCAAAGACCCAGAGAATCTCAGATATAGATTGACAGTGAGACAACACCTTCTCCCCCTTCAGCATTTCAGAGGGAGACAGTCATTACTCCAGGTTATCCAGTTTCTCCAGTTGATATGTTCAGAGATATTGCAATAGGGCATAAAATGCCTACCTAGACTCACTCTCCAAGAGGCAAAGAAACATACAAGCCTCTCAAGGCACATTCCGAGAAAGCAAAAGAGATTTTCGAGTTATCCTTCAGTCATGAGCCACTTCATTGATGCTGAGACACCTTGTCTTAGAGAAGCAACAAGAGAACCGGTATAGAAAGATGCCATAACAGAGGAATACCAATATATCTTAAAAGAATGATGCATAAGATATTATTCAGGGACCGAAAAGGGAAGTCTGTAGTAACTTCTAGGTGGATCTATATGATCAAGCATGCAGTTGATGAAAGTGTCAAGAAATACAAAACGAAATCTATAGCCAGAGGTTTCTCACAAACAGAGGGAGTTGTCTATGATGAGACACTTGATCCAGTGAACCCGATACACTTCCATCCGTACCTCCATCCATGAGTTGGAAACTATATCAGATAGATAGATTCTTGATAAGTTTGGATTTCAGCAAGAGTGTTGTTGATCCAAACCTATATCATTATTGTATTGGTGACAAGAGCCTGATCCTGATGACTTATTCAGAAAGCGTTGTTGTTACAAGTAATCCTTGACTTCTGAATTCGAGATGAAGAATCTGAGTATGATGCACTACTTCTTGG
The DNA here is from genome assembly GCA_009831015.1 of Picea engelmannii. Classification (NCBI taxonomy): domain Eukaryota; kingdom Viridiplantae; phylum Streptophyta; class Pinopsida; order Pinales; family Pinaceae; genus Picea; species Picea engelmannii. The sequence goes on from ML795273.1 coordinate 130,934, forward strand.
GAAAAGAAGTATGACAGATGACCTATAAGATTTTTCTAAGTCAAGGAAAATATACACTGAAAATATTAAAGAAGTTCATTATGACAAAATGCAAAATCCACCGTGTTGGATTTAAAGAAGAAGATTGATGATGATTCAGACGAGACTGATTCACAGCTGATTGGATCACTAATGTATCTGGTCAACACCAGACTTGATTCATACCATGCAGTGAATGTGCCTAGTCATTTCATGAGTCAACTGAGACAGACTCACTAGACAAACAGCAAAACATGTATTGAGATATATACGAGGCACAGTTGGATATGGCCTAAGATATGCCTCCAATATAAACTTGAGTTTGCAGGATATGTCGATTCAGATTGAGCAGAAAGTACAGTGAACCGGAAAAGCACATCCAGCTGATGTTCTATCCTGAAGTTTTTCATGGTTTCCTAATGCAGCAGGAAACAAAACTCTGTAGCCTTGAGTACCATAGAGGCAGAGTATATAAGAATCAAGTGTGCAAAGCAATGTGGCTTCACAAGCTTCCAACAGATTTACTTGACCATGAGATGGATCCTATGATGATAACCAAAAGCCGTGAGTAAAGATCCTTGAGAACCCAGTGTTTCCTGGTGGATCGAAATACGATAAGATGAAATATCCTTATTTCATTGATATGATGCAAAGTAAAATCGTACACATGCAATACCTTCCTACACATGAGAAGATTGCAGATATATTCACCAACTTAACTTCGTGAAGAATGGCTCCCTAGTTGAAAGGGAGTGTTGATAACTCCAACCAAGACAAAATTCAAAATACATCCGTGTGAGACTTGCAGGATAAAGAATGCCTCCCTAGGTGAGAGGGATTGTTGATGAATGCAGCTATGGGAGAGATCCACCAGCTTACAAACCTGTGAGATGTGGAACATAGCAGCTATGGAAGTCTTTCTCTCAGCTTACAAACCTGAGAGAAAGCCCTTAAGAAGGGTACGTGGTTCCTGCCTGAGACAGAGTTGGGAAAGTAGAGATGACCTCATCCATTCAGAGAGTTGAGAAGAACTCCAGATGATTATGCAATGGAAAAGCGATCTGTTGAGTTAGGACGTGCCTGTGGCTGAGCATAAGGTGAATGTGTGAAATCTCAAAGTGTTGGGTACATCGTCATGAGAACAGAAATGAAGATGATGTATTAGCCTCCTCTGAGGAGCAGAGTTGACGAGAAGACTCCAGATGATTCTCATGTCGGTGGCAGTGGGAAAGCAGAACTGTAGAGTGGACGTGCCTGTGGACGAGCACAGGTGAACGTGTGAAGACCTGATTCTTCTGTGTAATGCAATGAATCAGAGCTATGACATCCCTATGGATGTGCCCCTAGTGGATGAGCACTAGTGGGTGTATCAGATCCTTTGTTATATGTTGTTCAAGAGTCAGACCTGCTTGTAACCCTAATAGTTATATAAAGGGTACAGGTCGGCCCCACCTTAATGTGATTAATAATAAATGTAAAAGATAATTAATATTAATATTAATATTAATTATAATAATAATAATAATAATATATTATAAAGTGACATAGAGAGGTCGGCCTTGTTGAGCCAATAGACGCCTTTGTTGATTGGACAAGTCTAATATAAGTAAGGGATGATTCCCCATTGTGGAATCATATCTTTCTTGTATGTTTGGAAATTACAGCAAACACAACTACTTGGTAAAAGGTGTGCACCTCTCTTGGGCGCTAGTTTTCTAGGGCTTAAGCACCCTCTTGTGTGCTAGGTCATTCTTGGTGGTGAAGGTCTTTCTCTTGAAGTTTATAGCAAAGGGGGTTGGGTTTTCTTCCCTTGTTGAGAAGGGTTTCCCAAGATACTTCTTGTGTTCTTATGCATGGTGTTTCTTCTTGTGATCTTGGTTACTGCAACATTATTGTTTATGGTTAAGTAAAATGCAAAAATGGAATAAACTTCATGCTTAACCTAGCTTTTGAAAAATCAACAAGAATTATGACCGACCACACTATGGATGAGGTAAGACCCCAGGTGTCGAAAAAGTCCCTGTCCAGGGTGAGTCATTGAAGATTATTTTCCAAGTTTTATCAATTTGGAGTTTTCCTTGAGAATGGACCACCCAAGCAACATGTGTCTTCCTTTATTTAACCAAACATTGAAGTTTGGCAAACCTTGTAAACTTTTGATAAATTTTTGCATATGACCGTCATGGTGGAAGGCCAGCCACTATTCGTAATGATCTGGAACTTGTAAACTGAAGTTGCCTTCCACATTCCCATTATCTTGTATTGAATCATCTGATGGTTGAGAGGTTGGAAGTGGAATTGTCAAGGAAATTGCTTTATTGTTTTCATCAAGGTCGTTGAAGATCTTTTCTGAAGAGATGGGTTCTTCGGGAGGCGGGTGGGGATTTGCATTATCTGGATATTCAATAACTTAAACTCAAATTCATTTGTTTCCTCCTGATCTGCAACTGACTCATTCGAAATTTCTAAATGAAGTTCCTCTTCATATTCTCTTTGAAATTCTCGCTCTATACAATCTGAGTATCCAATGTAATTGCTTGCACTGGCAAGGTGAGCTTCCAAAACTTTTAACTGATTTACACAAATGAGCTTTTTAGCTTCAATAACCTCTATTAATTTCTCGATGGGAGTTGTTGAAGCATTTATCTTAACATTTGAATTGACTATTTTTATATCTGGAGGTTCATCCTCCTTCCATTTTTCCATAAAAGCATCAACCAATTCTTTGTAAGTTTTAACTTGGTTATCCTTGAGTTTCATGAACCAATCAAGATCATCATCATCAAAGGACATGATAAACAATTTCATTCCTATATCTTCATGTCTAGCATTGTGACACCATTTATAAAAGCAATGGGAAA
>ML795273.1:137092-149014 GCA_009831015.1 Picea engelmannii
TTTTCCCCCTTTTTCTCATGTTTAACAACTTTTGGCAAAAATTGGCATTTTTAATTTAGCCAATTATTTGTTGATTTTTCACTGACTTAGACTCTTCATGGACATTGACCCAGCAAAATTTGTCCAAATGAGTTGAAACTTGGTCCAAGGGTGTAGGGGGTCATAAGCCATTTGATTTGAGTACTCATACCCCTATACAAAATCCCCAAGGACCAAATTTTTACATTTTACATCAAAAATAATTAAAAATTTCCAATTTACAGGAAATTTTAATTATTAAAAACACCCATCAAAACTTAACGAAATTCCACAAGACTCCAAGAGATGTCTAGCATGGTCATATACAACACTTTCAGCCCTTAGTTACCTATTGGGCTCGATCATTAGAACGCCTTTCGCCACTTTGGAGGATTATTGAGTGAAAAACTCAAAGGTAATTAAAATCGTCGAAAAGCAAGATTAATTACTTGAGGAAAAAAAACACTCAATGAAAGGACTTCTCTAATGATAAAGTCCTAGGCAACTAAATAAAAATTGACCCATGTTGACATATTACAAAATTATCCCACGCAGGGGAGCGGACATTCTGTGTACATAGAAAGAAGTGTTGGGGGCAAAATTGCCCTGCTGAGCCATAAGTCTTCAAACTTCTTGTACCACAAGGTACATATCTTCATGGTACATGACGTTGACACCTAGTTGAAATAGGTGGTCAACAACACCCATTAGGGTCATAACATGAAGCCAGAAGTTTGTCCCACAAAGTGACCTAACTCATAGTCCCTATGTGGCACCCACAAACCACCTCTTATGGCCCCTGCAAAACTCTTTTTGCCGCAACCGCAATCCTCCCACTGCAATACACATAAACATCCTTGTTGGTATACATGAAGACCATGGTTGCAATCATATACAAACTCAAGCTGCAAGTCTTCATTACAGATCTCCAACCAACCACAAATCAAATCAAGAATGTGACCATCATAGTAGGAAGTTGAATCATCTCAACCATTGTGACATTACGGAGGTGCCAACCATCACGATTGTTAGAGAAGACTTCTTAAATATACTCCTCATATTGCATCGTAATGGGGATGCTCAATTACTAAGTTGTATCAAGTATTCTATGAGACTTAGCCATTACATCCCTTCTCAAAACTAGTCCTACAAAGCATCTTTTCTCTACAATATCTCTCATACTCTTGGTAATGCTCTCCAGATCAGTGTAGACCCATGGGACCTTCCCTTGTCCCACGATATTTCAGTGGCATGACCAAACCAGATCCCTTCCTAGGAGATGGATGCAATCCCCCAGACCTCATCGATGCACTACCTCTACCAGTCAGCGGCATAGCAAACAATCTAGGCACCCCACTAGTTCCCCCTCGGGACACCCGACTATACTCAGCTTTCTTCATTCAGCCTAGGATGGTAGGAGAGATGGGTCCATCTCATGATAGACCTACATCCTTTCTTTTGGTTCCTCTTGTCCATAGATCTTCTCCTACGGTACATCTCATCATTTGAGGAGGTCTGTGAACTCGGGGTCGAGGATTCTTCATGCCTCAAAGTAGATCTCACTCTCTACTACTCTACCTTATTGCACTTTACTTTCTGCATCTCGCCTTTTATAGGAGACCTTTTGGTACTCCTACACTACATGGACATCATTGTACTGCACAGTCCCTTTGACCTACTTTTGTGGTCATTAGCCGAACATTAACAAAATTATCTTATTTTATCTTATCTTATCTTATCTCCTTAAATTTGTGTAATGTGAATGACACTATAATGAAAACTTGAGTTTATATGTTAATGCTTCTTTGGTTACCTCTGTATGCATGTATTGTTATAATAAATCACCAAACTTTCTCTTGTTGTTTACTTTGTCACCTCGATACATATATATTTATAACATTGGAGCTTCTAAATTCCTTATTTGTATCTCAAGCCTACAAAATTCATTAGTATTTCATGCATGTTTGGACTAGGTTTGCAAGCATGGAAGTTAGCCCACAACGCCTCTAGATTACCTTCCTATGCAATGCACCCATTCCCAAATGGCTACTAACCAACACACCTCTACTCAAAATTATTTTGATACCCTTGAACATGTCTAGACTCTAAACTCTCATAGATAAGGCTTGCAAAAACCATGTGAATAACTATATAGTCAATTTTTCCATAGGATGATATGACTTAATCACTTCATGCCACTAACCTCCCATGTTGCAAACGATACACAAACTGCATTCAATGGGTCGTAGTCCATTCCAACTGTAGTTTAACCTCAAGATTCCACTATTCAAAGGTAAAATCAATGTCAAAGTTCTCGAAGATTGATTGTAGCGATTACAGGCATACTTTGAAAAGAACTACTATGAGGACAAATTGAAGATATCCTTTGCTATTATCATATTTGCTCTGAATGCACTTTTTCATGGAAGGTTACATGTAACAAGCCACAAAGCATACTAAGAACCTATCATGTACTAGAACAAATCCAAAGAGATTCTTAGGCAGAATTTTCATCCTGTCAAATACACAGAAGACAAGTATATGCAATGGCAATGATTACACCAAAACCCTAGTTGGTTTATGACAAAGTATACTTCTAAGTTTCACACCATGTCCATTTCCTTGGACATGTGGGACCCTGAGAAGTTGAAGATTCTAAAATATAAAATGGGTCTACAATGCTATATCCAAGATGAACTTGACTTTTTGACCACTAACACCATTGGTGATACCTATGGATTTACTACTAAAGTTGAAGAGTAAGAACGACTAACAATACCTGTGAATTTTATCAATAGTCTCTATGACAAAAGCTCGTTGATGGCAATCAATCGCAATCTCCCATGTAATATAATGCAAGGCCCTCACGACCTCCAACTCTGCAGTAACAAAATGGGGAAAGATTGTAAAAACAACTAGAAAAGTGTCAACACCAATTGACTAAATCAATGACATGTCCAAAATTGATCATAAGGCCAACAAACAACATCAAGCTATAAAGCTACAAAAATGGGGCTAGTACCATAATTCTAGTACTCGCTCCACCAATAAGTGTCAAGCCCTCGAAATTCTCATTATACAATTAACTCAAGATGACTACCAAGCACAAGTCTATGTTAAATTGGAAATTCTCATTATACAAATAACTCAAGATGACTACCAAGCACAAGTCTATGTTAAAGTGGAACCACCAACGTGCTTGAATACTCAAATGCGATGGTCCAACATACCAATCGATACCACAAAGGAAAAAGAACGCCCCTTCCATACAAAATGTCAAGTTAACAACCACCCTTGCATGTGATTATTGACAATAGAAGCAAAAAAATATCATCGGTGTCAATATAATGAAGCGACTCCACTTGGCAATGCTTGCACATCCACAACAATTAGTCCCTTGGTTGGATTCGACAAGGGAAGATATGATGATATGTAGTGAAGTGAAGGGAAGAAGAATGTGATATATATAATACCTAAGACACCTAGAAACCCTAAGGGGTGAGACTCCACATAATAATTATTAAGTATAGATAATAGTAACTAGGTATATTACATGCCCTTCTATCTAAGAGGGCTTCATCCTCAAAGCAGAAGAGGAAACAAGGTGAAAAGACCATTGAAACTCTAAGCAATAGTGACTCATTGTAGAAGCATCAATCCAACCTAGGACTTTTATTGGAAATATCCATTGATAAGAATTGTGAATGGGACTTTTCTTATCATGACTCCAAGTATGTCTTTGGTAAGAAGTTTTTTGGAATATAAAGAGAGTGTTATCTTGTTCAAACTTCAAAGCAATGCAAATGTTGATAGCTTGTATGGTTAGAGCAATGACTCTCGTGGTTGGGATGGCAATAAGGTTCAGTTGTAGGAGGTGTTTTCTTGATCTCAATTTTAGGATATTCCTTATTAACCTTAGGCTATGCAATATTAATCTCTCTATTAGATATTTAAGTCAAATAGTCAATAAATAAAATTTTATCAGCGGTGGCAATTTGATCTTCAAATTTAATGGAGTCTATAGATGTTTCTTTGTTGACCATTTTCACTTCAACTTTCAAAAACATTTTTTGCTTTGTTTCAACGATTTAACCTATGTGAGCAAGATATCATTTTGGCTTCTTAAACAAACAATTTCCTTATCTTTTCCTAATAGAAATTTGTCAATATCTTCCAAATTAATTATACAATTCTCTTGTTCAATCTCATCTTGTTGAATTTCATTTATCTTTTGATGATTTGCTTCACATTTTAAACAATCCACTGCATCATGAGGTACTTGTTTTCATTTTGTAAATCGCATAATTCTGAAATTTGCTCTAAATTTTTCATTTGAAGTCCCTCCAATTATTTTTTCAATCACTTACATTCTATCATAAATATTTGATCCATGGTTTCTATAATACTTCTTTTTGCTTCCACTAAGTGCTACTAACCTTTACGATTTTTAAATGGTACCTTAACTTTTATAACTTGAGATGGAAGTTTTAATTTAAAAGAACACTTTATGAGCTTTTAACTTCATATACTATACCTACGTAACATACTTTTTATATTATATCATTACTTTACATATCGTAACTATATAATATACCTTGTACATTTTAAGGTGTATATGATAAGCATTATCATTGCCAAGTTTTTTATCTTCATGGATTTCAACTTTGGAGAGGCAAGATGTAACAATATGCAGCATCTCAAGGACCACAAAATGTTTCTTGATTTAAATAAAAAGGAAAACATGGACAACTAAAGGAAAACGAATGCATTGGGTTAAGGATGCATGAAAGGGACACATGCATTTGGTTAAGGATAGTGATGCACCCACAAATTTCTAGTTTCATTATTTAAAGAAAGAATAATTTGTAGAGAATTCTCTCTCTTAGAAACCCGCGAGGAATCTTAACTAAAGATGAGCTACAAATCCAACAAATCTTTCAAGATCATTTTTAACAGATTTTTTGTGCCGTGGGTATTGATCGTAATGCCAAGGACCTCATCAAGCAAGTAGAAGGTTGGAAATATAGAAAGACTACACCTTTATCAAGATATAGAACTAGAAGAATTGAAGGTTTATGAGGGAGATGAAGAATTAAATGTCATCGGGCCAATATGGCCTCCTTGTTGAATTTTACAAAACAATGTGAAATGTGATTGGTCCAAACTATTTGAAAATGAGTTAAGAAACGATAGATGGGCAAGTGGATCAATGCAGGTTTGAGCAAACTCATCCCCAGGGCTCCAAAAGGAAATTGGTTGAAGGATGGCAACCAATTGCACTTCTAAATGTCTCTTACAAAATCTTAGCAAGGGCCCTGGCTAGAAGGATTTTATTGCTTGTTTTGATGTTAGTTTGCCCAAAGTAAATAGATTTTATAAAAGGTCGATTTATTCTCCCCAATCTCATCATAGCTTGGGAGAACATTGAATTTGGGGCAAAAATACTTTCTTTTGAAAATAGATTTGATAAGGCAGATGATAGGATTTAATGGGATTTCATTCTTCATATGTTATGTTGGCTAGGATTTAGGTCTTTCTTCATTACAGTTGTGGCAACCTTGTTCACCCAAGCCTCAACTAGGATCTATGTGAACGATGTTAGAAATAATAGGTCTGCTCGTTTAACCATAGACAATATAGCAATATCCATAGACAATATAGCAATATTGTCACCCAACCATAGGCCGAAGCCACCCCCGAGCACCTTAACCTTGACAGAGAATAATTCTGGAAGCAAACCCTAGGCCTAATAGCCAATCAATGTAGCGTACCTCTCTCCAGAGCTAGCACACAAGGCAGAAAGTCCAAACCATAACCAATAGAAAGTCCAAGCCTAAACCGAGAATACAGGTTGCAGTAGCTGCAGTTGCAGCTACTCTCCAGACTTGCGCACTTACTCAGTTTTTGCAGTGCGCACTCTTACATTTCTACAGTTGTGAGTTGTGTGTGCCAAATGAGATCTGGCATCCTATATTTATACTGCTCTTGCTTAGCTGTCTGGGCCAACTTCTCATTCTGGAAGCTAAAAAATCAATATTAAATATTTCCTTTAGCCGACTTGTGTTCTAGGGTTATGTCCAATGCTTTAGGGTTTCTTCTTGCTTCCCGGAATATTCTATTCTTGTCAGGGTTACACGTGGAGGTTAATACATCCCGCAGCTACCATAATATCAACACTCCCTCCTAGCTTCTGAGGTATTGAAAGCAATGGTCCTGAGCACAAACATACCATTCAATCGGTAACATCATCATAGCCATACAGGCTATCTCATGATTAGATCACGAGCACCCTCATCATTATCAATATCATCCGATGGCATCAACTGCATCATCTCTCGAAGCCATACTCCATTTGAGTAATCATGCATGATATTGAATAAGTCACTCACTCCATAGAGTGATACAAGAACCATTTTTCTAATCCGGACATATGTCCTAGAAGAATAACTATTCCAACAGATGTTGGAAGCCACGCCATGGGCTACAAGGATTATTCTTCTAATCCAGACATACGTCCTAGAAGAATAAATGTCCTGGACCATTTTCTGCCTGGAGAATGTCTGTCCACTAGCACACTGACTATCCATCTTAGCTGATAATCATTTTCAACACTATTGATAGTCTACATGGCAATCAGAACAATGTCATTCAATAGAACACAATTGTGTCTATTCATAGTAGTACAAAACTACTATCCTATGGTACACAACCACACCAAGTAGCACACGGCTACTTAATTAGTGACACATAGTCACAACCAGTGGAACACATCCACCACAGTAGCATACATCTACTGTCCAGAGACATACAATCTCCATAGCAATCATATCATCTGATATCAACCTACATAGAAACAATATCATGATATAAACTGAGTCATCTGGGCCATTCTTCCACTCACATCTGTGAGATCTAGAGTGAGATCTAGAAGAGCATCCGCCCTCAGAAAGTAAAACATCAGCCATGGGCTATCTGGACTATTCTTCTCAAGCATAGAAGAATAACTGTCCTTGATTTCTGAGCCTGGACCATTCACCTAACTAGGCCATTCCTACGGCACTAGTCATAGTGCAAGCTGGAGAGAATGAGTCTACCCTAGGGAATGTTTGTCCATGATTGTTGAGCCTGGACCATTCACCTAACTGGGCCATTCCTCCGACACTAATCATAGTGTAACCTGGATAGAATGAGTCAGCCCTAGGGAATGACTGTCCTGCACCAACCTCCAAAACGGACCATTCTTCGAAACTGCTCACAACTGTGAACTTCGAAAGAATGACTGCCCAACGAGGCGGACCATTCTACTTGACCACTACTCAGAGTGACTACCAAGAAGAATGATTGTCCTAGACCATTCCCCCACACTGGCCACAAGGGGAAACACTGTCTATGGTACATCAGCAATCTATCGAACCATTTTCATTACGAAAATGACTGTCCGATCTAGACCATTTTCCAAACTGGAAAATCCCTGTCTATCAGAAATCTCAAACCACTTTCCGAACTGGAAAGGAACTGCTCATCCTGAACCATTTTTCGAACTGAAAAATGACTGTCCATAAATCAATAACACACCAGTGATCCCTCCCAACCTGGGAGTAATCTCTTCCTTTTTCAATAAGGAAGTCGTCTCCACGAGCCCCTGTAATGTCCCTTTCCAAATAGGAGCTCTAGAGAGGAGGCTTAATGATCCAAACCACCCCGTTAGACTATAGCTAGGGCCAAAAAAGGGGTAAACAGGGTTACTAGAGGTCACTCCAATCAAAGGTGTTATATTCGGAAAGTGACATTGAGCTAAAAATGGTTAAAAGCGCTTTTAAGTCATTATGAGCTAAAAATAGAACAAATCAGCTAAAATTAGACGTCAACAGTGAATTAGGGTTTCAACAGTGAATTAGGGTTTTGGAAAGCTATAAGAGAAGAGTCGGCGACCTAATTTGTCATTATGCAGATTATGACTTGTCATTGAGGAGAGAGGCGCATCTTAGGAGAGATAGTTCAGTGGATTCCAGGAGGAAGACACCAGTTGGTTGATTTCAGTGTTGAGAGACACACCCTAGTCACCGGGAAGATCACACAGGTCTTCCATCATTCTTCAGCAGCAGTTACACAGGGTCCAGCAGCAAGGGCGCACTTATCCAGGGTGAGGGTGCAGCTCCTGAGGAGGTTCAAGGAATCGACTTGTCCCATCCAGGGAGAGTTCAGAGATTCCCCTCCGACCCAGTTGAGAGGAAGGCAAGGCGCATCTTTTGCCTGGTTCCTTGTCAGATTCCAACAGAGGAATCATTTGGGGCGCATTTTCCAGACTTGGAAGTGCAACACTTTTGGCGAACGCATTCGGGGTTCCCGAGTGAGCATCAGATCAGATTCAGGGAAACCCTTCCGACCCATTTCCCAGTAGACCAAGGCAATCATTTTGAGATACATCTCGGCCGATTCCGACGGTGGAATCACTAGGACGCATTTTGCCAGTGAGAGACGGGCGCATTCCCCCAGGGGGATCCATCCAGGGTCCAGACCCACCAACAGAGGGGCCGGTTAGTTACCAGGCCTATGAGTTAGAGCATGACACACCATTTGGGACAGTTTCCAGGCCATTCCGAGAGGTATAGCCGCCAGGGCGAACTTTCTAGACTTCCAGCAGTTACCATACGAGCTGCCATAGTTCCAGCTCATCCATTCAGTGCTCATCTATTATTGGGTATTATCATTTAGTTTGCTTATTGTATCCCGGCTAAGATCCTTTTGTCTTTTGATCTAGCCGAGTGATTCATTTTTTTAGCCGCATTTAGCCTTTGTACTCCGCAGAGATATCATAATATAAACTTTGCAGTCCTTTGTCGCATTTGTTATTTGTATGATCATTGATATGTTGTAAACGATTAATCCTACACACACATTAGCAACGTTTCCTAGACTAGCCAAGTCAAGAACATTACAGTGGTATCAGAGCTTTAGTCCTGCCAGCCTGTGACTAAAGACGATGAGTGCAACAGAAGACCCAGAGGGCCATGAACATGTAGGTGACGAATATGTCACTTACAACAGGCGTAGGGAAAGAAGGTCTAGGCCTGACTTTCCTCCTTTTCCTCCTAGCTTAGAGGAAGATGAAGAGGCACACAGAGAGAAGGGCAGAGCGTGAGGCTGAGCGTGAGGTTGAGAGGATGCTAGGAGACATATATGAGCGACCAGAGGGCAGTGGCAAGGCCCCCATGGAACCAGAGACAGCTTTCATGCAGGTTATCAAAGATATGTTAGCTAGTCAGCGGACCATGTCTCATTCCTTGGCACAGGTGGTTGATAGATTGGCTCGAGTGGGCACCCCGGACACACAAGCCTTGCATGCAACACAGGGGAACTCAGGAGCAGGCAGTAGACCCCAGTCACCTACTCGCACATACACCTCTGCGAGTAGCATTCCCAGACCCTTGTTTCCCAGTTTCCAAAGAGCACTCCTGATAGCAGCACGGTCGCCGATAGCACAAAGGTCGCCCACTCATGCAGAGGACATAACAGAGTATCGGAGGGAGTACGCAGCATTGGGTCGTGACTTCCATCAGGACATGACCCTGGTCGTGCACTGTGGACTCAGACTCGGGAACCGCCCCAGAGAGCCATAGAGAGAAGGACCGCAACAGCAGCAAGGGCATAACATGGATTTCATCCGAAAAGTTGGTAAACTCACCATACCTTCTTTTGACAGATCGTCCGAATGCACTGCCAGAGCTTGGGTACAGAAGCTAGACACATACTACAAGCTCAATCAGATGACCGAGACAGAGGCCATCAGTTTCACGACCTTACATTTGGAGGGTGAGGCACACGAGTGGTGGTATCATGGATTGGTGACATTGGGTCACAGTTGCATCACCTCCTATAGGGAGTTCACAGAGAGGCTCATGGACAGGTTTGACAGGAGGGATCCCGAGATCCACTTTAGGGATCTAGCCCAGTTGAGACAAACTGGCACAGCAGAGGCGTTCATCACGGAGTTTTAGCGGGTAGCCGTGGCGGTGATAGATATATCTGAGCCCAGGTTGATCATGTTATTCACAGAGCCTTTAAGAGGATGGGTGAAGGCATGCAGGCCTCCCACCTTGCAGGATGCCAACCTTCGCACTCGAGATTTGGCAGACTCAGTGCCAAAGACTAAAACCTTTTCCAAACCCTTCGTACCCCAGAAGGATCAAGACAGGAAGCCATTCCAGAGAGAATGGAAGGGCAAGGAGAAGTGGGATGATGAGACTAGGCGAGAGCTTATGAGGAAGAAGCTTTGCTTCAACTGCAGAGACCCTTGGGTTCCAGGCCACAGGTGCATGGGCAAGGGAGAGATTCATTATATTGAGGTCACAGTAGACAGTGTGGACAGTGAGGAGGAGGAGCAGGACAATGGATCCACTAGCTCAGAGGAGGAGTCAGCACATGCAGAGGAGCAGCCTCCCCATAGACCACCAACACCGGCAGGAGCCCATCCTCCAGTAGTCCCACAGCCGCCTGAACAGGCTAACAGGAGGAAACCAACAAAGGGAGGAATCATAGCGACCCTTTCTGGTGTTCCCAGGTATGATACCCTCCGGATCAGAGGGACTATTCAGGGGCAATGGGAAATCGCCCTAATAGATGGTGGGGCCACCCACAACTTCATCGATGCTTCACTAGTATCAAGACGRACACTTCAAACAGAGGAGTTTGAGGGGTTTGATGTTGCAGTAGCAGATGGCCACACAGTGGAGTGTCCAGACAGAGTCCCAGACTTGGAGGTAAAGTTAGGCAACTACACAGTGAGAGACACATTTTATGTGGTTGACCTATCTGACACAGATGTGGTGTTGGGAGTCCAATGGATGATTACCTTGGGAAAAATCACCACCAATTACCAAACCTTGGAGATGGGATTCAGAGACCATGACAGGAAGAAGGTTGTTCTAAGAGGTATGTTGACAGGAGCACCCAGGACAGTTTCATCCAAGAGGATGGAGAGGATATTCGAACATGGGGAGGTAGCATATGTCGCCGAGTGTTTGATCACTACGCGGAAGGATTCAGAGGGTCAACAACAGTATCATACAGAGATCAAGAATTTGTTGGGACGACATCAACAGGTTTTTGAGTCGATTCCACCAAGGAGACCACTTGACAGGGGGTTTGAGCACACCATTGAGTTGGAAGAGGGGGCCAAACCGATGATCACCCCCCCCTATCATCATCCTAGGAGGTTCAAGGATGAGATAGAGAAGGCAATCAAGGAATTGCTAGCGATGGGACACATCAGACCGAGCAGCAGCCCATTCGCTTCTTCAGTTGTCTTAGTTCTAAAGAAGGATGGCACCATGAGGATATGCATTGATTACCAAGCCTTGAAAAAGAAAACCATCAAGAACCGATATCCTATCCCATGCATTGATGAGTTGATGGATGAACTGCATGGGGTAGTTTTCTTCTCAAAGATTGATCTACGCTCTCGGTATCACCAAATCAGCATCCGAGAGCAGGACATAGAGAAGACGGCATTTCGATGTCACTTTGGACATTTCGAGTTCCTGGTTATGCCATTTGGGCTAACCAATGCACCCACTACGTTCCAGTCTTGCATGAACCACATATTCAGGGATCAATTGAGGAAATCAGTCTTGGTTTTCTTCGACGACATCTTGGTCTACAGCAAGACATGGCAGGAGCATATGAGGCACTTGGATGAGGTATTGAGCATCATGAAGGTACAGTCATTATATGCCAAAGAGTCCAAGTGTGAGCTCGGTATGACAAAGTTGCTTTACTTAGGCCATATCATCAGTGCACAGGGGGTACAGGTGCACCAGGAAAAGATCAGGGCCATTATGGACTGGCCAACGCCCAGGAACGTAACAGAGTTGAGAAGTTTCTTCGGGCTGTGCAGCTATTACA
>ML795273.1:149227-159734 GCA_009831015.1 Picea engelmannii
GCACAGGATAGAGCGCATCTTTGAGGTTGGGGATTTGGTTTTCTTGAGACTCCAACCTTACAGACAGTCATCTCTGAAGAAGAGTGGGGCCGAGAAGCTCAAGCCCAGATTTTATGGCCCTTACAAGATCATGCGCCGAGTAGGCGAGGTTGCTTATGAGTTAGAGCTTCCAGAGGGGAGCAAGATTCATAACGTGTTCCACGTATCTTGCCTCAGAAAGACAGTGGGACAATTCATTAGCACATCAGAAGAGCTTCCCCCATTGGATGAGGAGGGACAGTTGGAGTTGGTTCCGAAGGAGGTTTTGGAGTTCCGAGAGCGGAAACTGAGGAGCAGGGTCATCAGAGAGTGTTTGATCAGATGTAGAGGGCTTCCAGTAGAGGACGCTACTTGGGAGAGCGAGCAGGTGTTGCAGCACCCTGGACTGGTATTGCTTGAGAACAAGCAATTTCGGGAAGGGAGGACTGTAATGTCCCTTTCCAAATAGGAACTCCAGAGAGGAGGCTTAATGGTCTAAACCGCCCCGTTAGACTATAGCCAGGGCCAGAAAAGGGGTAAACAGGGTTACTAGAGGTCACTCCAGTCAAAGGTGTTATGTTCGGAAAGTGACATTGAGCGAAAAATGGTTAAAAGCGCTTTTAAGTCATTATGAGCTAAAAATAGAACAGATGAGCTAAAATTAGAAGTCAACACTGAATTAGGGTTTCAGCAGTGAATTAGGATTTTTGAAAGCTATAAGAGAAGAGTCGGCGACATAATTCATCATTATGCAGATTATGACTTGTCATTGAGGAGAGAGGCGCATCTCAGGAGAGATAGTTCAGTGGATTCCAGGAGGAAGACACCAGTTGGTTGATTTCAGTGTTGAGAGACACACCCTAGTCATAGGGAAGATCACACAGGTCTTCCATCATTCTTCAGCAGCAGTTACGCAGGGTCCAGCAGCAAGGGCGCACTTATCCAGGGTGAGGGTGCAGCTCCTGAGGAGGTTCAGGGAATCGACTTGTCCCATCCAGGGAGAGTTCAGAGATTCCCCTTCGACCCAGTTGAGAGGAAGGCAAGGCGCATCTTTTGCCTAGTTCCTCGTCAAATTCCGACGGAGGAATCATCTGGGGCACATTTTCTAGACTTGAAAGTGCGGCACTTTTGGCGGACACATTCAAGGTTCCCGAGCGAGCATCAGATCAGATTCAGGGAAACCCTTCCGACCCATTTCCCAATAGACAAAGGCGATCATTTTGAGATACATCTCGGTCGATTCCGACGGTGGAATCACTAAGACGCATTTTGCCAATGAGAGAGGGGTGCATTCCCCCAAGGGGATCCATCCGGGGTCCAGACCCACCAGCAGAGGGGCCGATCAGTTACCAGGCCTGTGAGCTAGAGCAGGGCGCACCATTTGTGACAGTTTCCAGGCCATTCCGAGAGGTATAGCCGCCAGGGCGAACTTTCCAGACTTCCAGCAGTTACTGTACGAGCTGCCATAGTTCCAGCTCATCCATTGATCCCGCAGTGCTCATCTATTATCAGGTATTATCATTTAGTTTGCTTATTGTATTTCGGCTAAGATCCTTTTGTCTTTTGATCTAGCCGAGTGATTCATTTTATTTAGCCGCATTCGGCCTTTATACTCCGCAGAGATATCATAATATAAACTTTGCAGTCCTTTGTCGCATTTGTTATTTGTATGATCATTGATATGTTGTAAACGATTAATCCTACACACACATTAGCAGCATTTCCTAGACTAGCCAAGTCAGGAACATTACAGCCCCAGCTTGCAAACTTTTCATCTTGGACAGAGGTTTTACCAAAATATTTGCTATCTGCTCATTTGTGGAGATATATTGGAGAACCACTTCTCTTTTCTGGATTTCATCACGTAGAATGTAATGCTTGATCTCAATGCACTTTGGTCTGTTATGGAACATTGGTTTTCTCTGAAGGCTTCATGTAGCTCTGATCATTACAATATATCTCATGGTCGAATTCAGCACTTGCTAACTTATGACATCGTGGCAAGGCTCAAACTGAAACATATCCAAGTAGCACTTCTTTTGTCATCATGAGAATTTGCCATGGATTAGCAATCCATCATACCAGACTTCTGAGTAACTATTCTAATACACTATCTCTGTCATAGAAAGTTTTTACCACGCTTCTGTTGTATATGAGATACTCTACATCAAGTTGTTTGAATCCATACAAGGTCTTCTTATATCTGCATACATGGGTCTCTTTCTGGTATACCTCAAGACCTTGAGATTGCTTTACATAAGCTTCTTCCTCAGATTCTCTATTGGGAGAACAGTATTTTACAACCAACTGATGTAAACTTCAATCCATGGATACTGCAAGAGATATAATAGCTCAAATAGAGGTATATCTGGTTTACGGGAACAAGTTGTTATCATAGTCTTCTCCTCCTTCTCGAAGAACCTCTAGTTCTGAATCTCGCAATGCTTCCATTCATAACCCTTTTTGACAATTTCTTACATATATTGTTCTTCATCATAACTTCCATTTCTTCTGCTTGATTGCTTCCAGTGGGTTCAAACCAAGCTGATAGTCTTTTGATTCTCGGTATAATGACTGGTTGTTTTGGCTTTTCTTTCTCTCATGGAATCTTCATGTTCTTCCTCATGTTTCTCTGTAGCTCTTGGGTCCATGGAATTTTCTATAGATTCCATGCCCTAAAGATTCCAACTTCTTCCTTTCATCATAGGATCATGGATGTAGATGGACAACCAAGGATACTTTAAGGCTTCTTTGAAGAAGACTTCTTCTAGAGTCAAACTGAACACGTGTTGCTTATCATGGTTGCTACTTTCAATTGGAACATGGACAGATACTTCATAATCCTCAATGGATCATATCATTTAGGATTACCTCCTTCCTAATCCTTGCTTCATGCATGAATGCTTGCTCTTCTTTTGGAATTATATAATCGCCTCCCTCCATCTAAGAGAATCCACGCTTTCGTCTGCATCCTTATTGCCTTCTACAAAGTGTCACAAGTCTTTTTCTAATTTCCTCTTGATTGTTGACTTCTTTCTGTTTTGACTTTTTCTAGGTTTCTTCAAGTTTGATTTTGATTTCGGCTTATCTTGCAGTTGTTACTTATGTAATAGCTTCCACAGGAATTGTTACCAAAGATTGTCAACATACTTCATCTTTTCATGTGTATTGCTTGACTTGTAGTCATTGTAATAGCAATCCTTATCCTTTTATTCTTCCATAGGCATTGTTTCCCTTGAACATATTTTCTTCTAAGAAATAGATATACATGATATGTACAGGAACTATGTAAACATGGTATGTACAAGAACTATGAAGAATATTGTTACCTTGTCTTCGAAGAAGAAGTATGTTTTACCCTGATTGGCCTTCTTTGAGGGTTCCCTTTCTTCGACAACTGATGCTTCGTTTGCTTCCTTCCTTTTCTTCAACTCAAGACAGTGGTTCCTGTAGTGACCATATTTTCGACAGTTGAAGCATCGTATTTTGACATATCCTCTTCTTGATCTGGTTTCTTCCTTGAGCCAAACTTCTTCTTATTCCTGAAATTTTTGAATTTTGTTGTGAAAGCTTGATCATCGTATTTCTTTTGGGATTTCTCTTTTGCGTTAATCCTTGATTCTTCTTGTGCACAACAAGTCCAAAGTTCTTCAAATGTGGGATATTCCTTCCTTGTGTTCATGCTTGCGGAAAATGCATGTCTTGGGAAGACCATTGAGTACTATATTTACCAGTTCCTTCTCTGAAATGATTTCTTCAATAGCTTGTAGTTGATCTCTTAACAGAGAGATTCTCACAAGGTATGATGTTATGCTGTCATCGTTATTCATTTTCATGTCACGGAGCTCATTCTTCAAACTCATTATTTGTCCAGTGTTTCTGACTGAGAAGAGGTTAGTTAGGGCATCGTACATCTTCTTAGATGAGTCAAGATGAGAGATGTAGGGTATCAAGTGGTCTTTTACAGAGTCCACTATGATACTCATGGAATTGATGTCATTGTCTTTGAACTTCTCCATAACTGCAATGTTCTGAGGTTCCTTCTCTTTTCCTTCTTCAAACTATTGTTCCACGATATTTCCTTTCACAATATCCAACACTTTATTCTTGGCAAAGATGAGATCAATTCTTGTCTTTCATGCTCTGAAGTTAGAAGCCCCTTCTAACTTGTTTTTTGACTTCATAGAGTAGATCATGACTGCTTTGACTTGGTCAACCATTGAATTTGACCAAAAATTGACCAAAAACTCAAACTTGACATCTTAGCTTGCTGAGAGTACCAGGAGGTGCGCTAGGTTAGGGCGCACTGGGCTATCCAGAAATTAAGTCAATCTCTTCACTTAAGGTGCCTCAACAAGTGGGTTAGGGTTTCGTTGTTGCAGCAAAAACTTTGACTGCAACTGCAACTGCAACTACAACTGAGCAAATCCTCCCAATCTATCTTCCAGTGGTTAGACTGTCCGAAGATAGTGTGGGCCCATAACATGTTAGAAATAATAGGTGTGCTCGTTTAACCATAGACAATATAGCAATATTGTCACCCAACCATAGGCCGAAGCCACCCCCGAGCACCTTAACCTTGACAGAGAATAATTCTAGAAGCAAACCCTAGGCCTAATAGCCAATCAATGTAGCTTACCTCTCTCCAGATCTAGCACACAAGGCAGAAATTGCAAACCATAACCAATAGAAAGTCCAAGCCTAAACCAAGAATACAGGTTGCAGTGGTTGTTGCTGCAGCTACTCTCCAGACTTGCGCACTTACTCAGTTTCTGCAGTGCACACTCTTACATTTCTGCAGTTGCGAGTTGTGTGTGCCAAATGAGATCTGGCGTCCTGTATTTATACTGCTCTTCCTTAGCTGTCTGGGCCGACTTCTCATTTTGGAAGCTAAAAACTCAATATTAAATATTTCCTTTAACAGACTTGTCTTCTAGGGTTATGTCCAATGCTTTAGGGTTTCTTCTTGCTTCCCAGAATATTTTATTCTTGTCAAGGTTACACGTGGAGGTTAATACCTCCCGTAGCTACCATAATATCAACAAACGAAACCCTCTCTGACCCAATCCACCTCCAAAGATCTATCTGTCAAGATTGTCCCTTAGCCTCCTCCTTGTACATGCTTGTCGCAGATGCCCTTAGATATCTATTAGAAGTGGATAAAATGTAAGGGAAAATCAAAGAAATTTCCTTGCAAGGAGGTGACCGACTAGTCAATATGGACTTTCTAGATGATTCAATTTTGACCCTTGTGTTGCCCCAATCCTCTATTGAAAGCAACATATTGTGTCTAGATAATTGTATAGAAGCCTCGAGGGCAGCAATGAGTGACAATAAGACTGAATTTATTCTTATTAATCGGGATGAACCACCTAATTGGATGAACAATAAGTGGAGAATAATATTGCAAGGCAAGATTATCAAGTATTGGGGTATTCCTTTTAGTATTGATATTTCTCGTGCATGGAAAGGAGGTGGGTGATAAACAAGTTCAAAAGAAAGATCCAAGCATGGAATAATCAAGATCTTCCTTTAGTAATGAAACTCACAGTAGTTGACAAAATCTTGTAAGCAAGGCATATATAGTACACGGCTTTTATTTTCCCGCCACAGGCAACCTACAAGAGACTAGAAATAATGTTGCAAAGTTTTCTTTGGAGAATGTAAGGAGGGCTAAAGGATTTCCCTTGGAATCTTGGGATATTTGCACTCTTCCAAAAGAAAAAGGCGCCCTAGGCATTATTGATGTTAGAGCACAAGGAACAATCCTTACATAGAAGTGGACAATCAAGGTAGTGGTTAGAGAGGCCCCATGGCAAGCTTTAGTTAGGAATAGAGTCCTATCAACCCAACAAATTCAAGGCATTAAAGGCTCAT
Organism: Picea engelmannii; assembly: GCA_009831015.1. Taxonomy (NCBI): domain Eukaryota; kingdom Viridiplantae; phylum Streptophyta; class Pinopsida; order Pinales; family Pinaceae; genus Picea; species Picea engelmannii. Next base: position 155,123 of record ML795273.1, read on the forward strand.
TCAATCTTCGCAACATCCTTGGAAAAGCGAAGGCCTTCAAAAATCAAGATTGATAGTCCTAAAGAGACTTGGGGCTTCTTGGCAAACAGTTACAACTTTCTTCACTAGAAATTTGAGAGTCCCAAAGATGGATCGAGTTTGGCATCTAGGCCCATCTAGACCCTTCCATCACCCCAAGGTCAACTTTGATCATTACCATGCTATCATGGAAAGAGGCTTGCCAGAAAAGGTTTCTTCCACGAGGAAGATATTTGGAATAGGAACAACACACGTGGCAAAATATAGATTGAGACTCGAGATCCCTGTTACTTCACACGTAAATAGGGTGGTGGACTAGGAAATCCAAGGAGCGATAGAAAAAGAGATGTCAGATTCTCTATGAGGCATGGAGGTCATTTAAATAAAAGTTTTAGGCAAGTTGGTGCCCCATCAAGGCCGGCGGTTAAAGCAAGAATCAATGAAACAAACATCTCCAATCCATTATGTGTTCAATGTTGAAAAGAAGAAACAGTGGGGCATCTCTTATGGTAGTGTCCAACCGCCAAGACATTTTCGGCATGGTTTGAAGCATAATACAACTACTTGTTCACAGACCCTCTAGCTTGTCAAGGGCTCCTCCTAGGCAATGCTTGGATGATCCACCTACAATTGGGAGAATTCAAAGCATTCAAAAATGATCTGGCACTCCATGTCAAAGCTACCAGTGATATGTTATGAAAGGATGTAGACCCCTTGCCCCTTGGGGCACAGACCCATATTAACCTTCCTAGCTTTCATATGATGAGGATCTTCATGTAATTCGTGTGCCTCTGCATTGTAACTTTAATGTTTAACTATTGTAATTTTGGTGTTTATTTGAAGTAATATAAGGTGCATTTAAAAAAAAAGGAAAAAAGAATGCATAAAAGATCTAAACTAACCTAAATTAAATGATGTATCTCTCCTACTTTGATCTCTCTTTTGCTGCATTTTCCCTCCTAAATTTCTCAGTACTTCAGTTCAAATTTGATGCGATTTGTAATTTCATATTTGTACTTTTTGTACATGATTTTTATTGAAAACCTGTTGACCCCAAAATCTCACCCTTGAGATTTGGATGGTCAAAGGGCTAGTCTATCCTTTCATGTTGGCATTCAGAGGTTATTCCCGATAGCACAGGACCATCATTTAGAGGTTTTCCAGGCACATTGATTCTTGTTCTGGTCAGTTAGAGGATGGTTTCTTACATGAGTTGAGTTCAAAGCTTGTTTCAGTAATTTCCGAGTTATTGCGGGATGAGGTTTCAGTTCCAGGTTTGAGTATGAGAGATTTGCAGCATTATGGGACATTTCTTTCCCATGAGGATCTTATTGACCCCTCACATCAATTATTTGACAGCATATTCTTACTCCTTGTCCAATTCTGCTTCCAATGAGTATAAACTTGATGGTATTTGGACAATGTTGTTTTTTGGTGATGAGGTGGCACAGGTGATGATGTGGCAGGGTGAGGTGGCGACCCATGTGGGGCCCACACGCTTAAATTTGGGCCCTTTTCCTCCGAAAGTTGGGCCCACTAAGTCGCCCAACACTTGCTAAATAAAAATTGGACAAAGCAAAGAAGTTTCCCAAAGTCATAAAGCGTTCTAAAAGCAAGTCAAAAGTCAAATTGGGCAAGTTGTCTGCTTTCTGCTTTTAGCTTTTAGCTTTCCGCTTTTAGCTTTTAGTTTTTATCTTTTTCCCTTTCCCAGCTTTCCCCTTTTCCTGCTTTAGCTTTTGCTTTTAGCTTTCCACTTTCTCCTTTTTCCCTTTTCTTTCCCCTCTTTCACTCATGCGACCTAACTTTCCCTCGTTCCCTTAACCTAGGTGACCTATTTCTCTCCACGAGGTTCGCCCATCCTACCTTTTTTGGCCATAACTTCCTCATACCTAACCAGTTTTGACCCATTCAACCTCCATTCTTCTCCAGATAACCCCTAGATTTGACCAGATGACTTGGGAAAGGTTCGTTCGACCAGTTTTAGCAGGCATTCATGCAGTGACACATGGCAGGTGAACAGACTGACACTTGGGCAAGGAATACTAGCTAGCTTTTTGCCCAGTTTGGAAACATCAAGGAGAATTCTTCATGCATTCAGCTATATATGCAGTATTCTTCCACAGTTGACGAGTTAATCACTCTATTGCAGGAGCATTACTACTCTCTCATTCTATTATATCCTTCATTCTAGCTTCGGATTCTCAGTTTCTTGGAGATCATTGTAACAGTTCTTGGTTTTTCTCTGTGATGGAGCCATTCCTCTGATTTGACATGAATAAAGAGTCTTATGTGTTGATTTTGGCCTAGATTCTTGTTGTTGCATTGGATTTCTAACTAATGGTAGGTGTTTGAAGCTCATCCTTCATTGGGGGTCGATTTGGCACCTTTGAAGCGCTCTTCCTTCTTGATTTATTGTCTTTTTGCATTTTAATGATTCGCTCTGCTTAGGGTTTTCCACCAAAATTCATCTAAAATCAATTTTTATGCAAGTTTTGGGTGAGGTTATCTAACCCTCATCCTAAAACCATATTGTGTTGGTTTGATTTGTGTTTTGCAGGTCAAATCTAATCCATCAAGCAGCACGCCCTAGGGTAGCCTCCCTGTGGTTGGCACGCACCAGCCCAAAACGAGAGGGGTGACATCAATTGCGACCGTACGATCCACCCCTAAATCAAGCCTAGTTTGATTCCCTTAATCTATAACCGACCTAAAGCCTAGGGTGTCAGATTTAGCCTTAACAAAACCCAATTGCTTCCTCCTCAGCAAGTGCATTTCAAACTGCCACAACTGAAACAATTTTCAACCAAATTTCTGTATCTGTAACAAATTCCCGCAATTCATTTTGTAGACGTACGAGATGCTAAAAAAGGTAGGTCACTCAGAAAAGTTTCAATATGCAAGCATCTTATCCAAGCTTCCAACAAAATGTTCCTTTCCCTTGAGGTGAAACTGCACCACTTTTGTATATAATCTTCCATGGGCATAGACAATATCTTTAAAAGTTACAAACCTTCTTCTGATGACCTTGGTTCCTTAGACCTTTAATGTGTCAACCTTTCCTAGCAGGGAACTGTATACCTCCAAATACAATCAGAAGCATAGCATTGCATACGCTAATCACTAAATGATTTTTTTCTCATTCAGAAACATGACAGTATCTATTCTTGTTATTTGGTCCATGCTGGTTGAACATGGACTACAAATACCCACGTTTTCCAATGGAATTGCATTTCACTTGGGTTTAAATGAAATATGGCACTTGTACATAAATAAAAGAGGGCGAACTTATGTTGTTTGGTATATGCAGTTTATATAACAAAAACACACATATCCAAGCTCTGATACAATACAAAAGGTGAGAATAACCTGAGAAAAATGGATCTGGGGAGTCCTTTTTAACAAACTTCAAATCAACCAAAAGGTGAGGCTTGCAATGAAGCAGCGTAAAAGCATTATGAAACAATGTAAAGGCACACAACAAATGTTGAAAACATATGATGATACCCTATAGATTTCTTACAAATCCTCACATATCCTGTAGATTCCTATTTCCTAGAAAAAACATCAATGGCAGACTAACCATGAATTTTAAAACAAATTTGAGTAATAATTGTGATTTGACTCTAAGGGGTGGCAGGTGCAGCGGGGATCCTTTTCAATACCAAACTAAATCATGAATTAAGTTTTGAATGGGGCCTCAGTAGAGCTACTTACAATCAGGCTGAGGCACTTGCCTTATACCAAGGGTTAAAATTTATTTATTCAATGCATATAAGTGAGCTAATCGTCATTGAGGATTCGACTCTAATCATCAAACTCATGTGTTGCCCTACCTCATTAGATGGCATTTTAGCAAGGCTCATTCGACAAATCTAACAAGAGGTTAGACACTTTGCATCAATAGAGTTTTTCCACATCCTAAGAGAAAGAAATCATCAGGCCGATCGCCTGGCCAACGAAGCTACTCATCTAGATTGTGGAACCTTGGTGGCAAAAGGGGGGGTCACCATCACCCCAATTCCTTAATCAACTTTGTTGGATGTCTTATCCAAAGTTTTGCAGGCCAATTCCTCCCCATGACAAGTGGCATTCCAAATTTATTTTGGGAAGACAGAAGTTGAGGACCATTATAATTCCAGTACCACTGCACGCTTCATCTGATATGAGGGAGCAGATCTATCTAGTATCAATGTGGTCTTAATTCATCCCCGAGCAAAGGTGGGACAATGGAGACAGGTCCAGATGTTTGGTTTGCCAGCATTTCTTTGGGTACTCTTTGCCCCTTGGAGGAGTGCAGTCTGGCTGATCGTCCAGCGATTTTTTGGAGGAATTCTCAGTCAGAAGTTGAGGTAATTCTAAATTCGTTATCCTGGGTCTGTCTACCATGCAATTTTGTCTGTGTATGTCACTCTGTGTTTCATATCCCATGTCTGGTCAATACCTGGAGGTGCATTGCAAGTCTGTTAGCAGTGGAATGGAATTATTGTCTTAATACTTCAATCAAATTCCATCTCTTTATGTTCTCTGGCTACAATTTGGAGGTGAAAGGGAGGGTTTCAGTGTTGCTAGCAATGTTTTAAAAACCGGAACCGGT
>ML795273.1:160117-212332 GCA_009831015.1 Picea engelmannii
TTGAGTGAAGGGTACATTTTTACTGGGGTCGTGACAAAAGAGTTCAACAATCAATGCCACCAACACCGAGGTACATAAAGAGCTTGGTTCTCTTGATTAAATGTCAGTTCCATACCCTCATACATGATAGAATCCAGTGGAAAGATTGCAATCTTGCCAATCTTGAAATCCTTAAAACTGTTAAGTCTGCTGAATTTTGAATGGGACCTAAAATTCTACTTTCTCCATATGAAGTCCAATGAGATTGGAACCACTCTCAAACATCCTGAAACAATTAATGGTAATGTTAAAAATTTAACATTACCATTAATTACTAGGGTGGGTGAAATGGAGGGGGTGGGGACCTCTTCAAATAGCATTAATAAGGCAAAATAACCCTCAGCTGCACACCAAAACACCTTACAACTCCAACTTGCATGAGAAAACATGAGCCTTATACTTCTCTGTCACTTAGGTTTTAGGTTTTAGGGGGTTTTAGAGGATTTTAGGTTTCTGGGACCAAACCGGCCGGTTTATGACAAAACCGGCCGGTTTGGTCATAAACCGGCCGACCGGTTCGGTTTATTGACCGGTTTGAACCGGTCGACCATCAAACCGGTCAAACCGGCCGGTTTCGGTTTCGGTTCAACGGTTTTTAAAACTATGGTTGCTAGTGGAATTTTGCATAAGTGTTTGGAATTGGTGGATTCCTGGGAGGTTACATGGTATAATGGATTGTATGGCGAACCATCTTCAACCAGGATGACGTCCTCTTTGTGAAATTGATGACATCCATCATGCAACTCATCGTCAAGAGTCCCTTATTGAGGATAATAGGACTTCCATATTTTCTGCTACAAGGAAAATCCATACCCAGGAGGAAAATCACAGAAATGAAATGGCAGTTATAATGGCAACACTATTACATCAAAAGAGGCAAATAGAGAATTTAGAAGCCAAATGCAGTGCTCTGTGTCATCAGATATCAAGTTTGTCCAGGGAGCATCATTCAACTACCTCTATATTTAGATCAACTACCTCTATATTTAGAATGTCAATTGGGTCAGATGCTGAGGAGAACATTGAGGAGGAGACTGTTTATCAGATGCCTTGAGAGGTAGATATGGATGGCATGGACCAGGGCCCCCAGCCTTCTGTTCTGGAACAAGATGAAGCTTACTGCAAACATGTTTTTAAATAGTTTTCACATTTCTCATGTTTTTCAAAGTTGGTTTTTTCTAGGAGTCTTTTTTAGGATTTATACAAGTTAAATTTTTTGGACATCCTCTGCAAAGGAAAGTAACGTCTTTATCATAGTTATTATGCAAGTTTTTGGACTCTTTCTGAAAATTAGACTGTGGGGCAGTCCTCCTTTTTATATTATTAATCTGTCCAGCAAGGCTGCAGCAACTTTCTAATACAAAAGTTAACCATTCTTGTTAAAAAAAAATTGTTATTTGCCTCTATAATACAATATTTTTCAACAGATATTACAGTTCAATAGGAAGCTTGTATGCACTATGGATTGTTTCACATCTTAACTGAAATTTTCGTAGATTTTGGAACAACATGTATTACTTTAGTTCAATACAGTTGTTTGGGAGTACACTCCAATGTACTCAACTGAGTTTCCCATTAGCTCGTTGATATCAACCTCACTTGACAAAAAAACCAGTTGTAGGCAACCCCATTCAACCTGAATTCCAATTATTCACTACTGAAGACTGTTACTGGCTGTAATCCAAATGAATCATTGTATTCAAATTTCACCTTTTAAGTGGCTATCTTCGTAATCAATATGACATGTCCATAGAAAACGTCAGAAGCATTCATTGTGTCTTTAGTATTGACTAGAATTTCCCCAACTATCAAGTGCCTGCTTTGCTCCCTTAGAAACAAAATGATCATAATAATAAGTATTAAAAACAATGATGTACCTCAGGCAGCTTCTTTATCATGCATGGCTTTTCAGGCTATCTGCATTCTGTTTCCTTAGCTCAAGGACCGCGATTCCCTCATTACTATGCTTCCTAGAATTTTCATCCTGCCGCTTCATAACCATTATTGTCAATTGCCCACAACTCTGGTCCCAATATTACAATCATAAACATTGAGATTTCCTTAAAACAATTCACCATCTTGTGCCACACATCTAGGTATGCAGGATGAGGTCAAGAAAACTGTTGAGCAAATTTCGCAAAAGAGCGCACATACCAAGTCAGACGCGTACTTCACAACTCATTTTCTAGCCTAATGAATGTTCAAAGAACAAAAGCTATTTAGCAGAATTCACAAAAGATATCAAGTACCAAGTCAGAAAAGCAAATTTTCCATGAACTTACAACTCTTTCTGTAGTCCAATAAACGTTCTAAGAACAAATGTCACCGAAAATATCCCCAAAGCAATATCTAAGAAACAGTGAGCCACAGAACCTTGGAAATTAATACAATTTTTTTGACAGTTCATCCTCCAAAAGTTTGAGAATAATAAGAAATAATTCGGTATGAACTTATACAGTACCTCACAATTGAATTGGCAACCAAACTCTGGATTTGAATCCCACTGCTCAATGTCTTAAACGACTAGAGCGTAACCATTGTTTTTAAAGAGGACTGTAAAGCAACCATTTCGACAGTGCAATTGGTTTTTGATCTCTGTTTGGTCCTCATGGAATTGAATTAGCTTGTGAATCCCAATTTAACACCTTGTTATGCGAGAATAGAGTCCAACTTTGACCTCTTTGTCCAGGACCAATAATACTCTTCCATGCATCGGACTTTTTCTCCATTTCTTGAATCTCTTAAGCAATGAGCTCCTAATACTACAAATCTAATCACAGAGATCATAATTCCAAAACCCAATATGTAACGGAAAACACACAAGAGATGGGTTTGGCCTAATTGTAAATAGAACTCGTCTCTACAACAGCCCTGAGATGGGTTTGGCCTAATTTCAAATACAACTCGGTCCCTACAACACCAATATTTTGTACCCAGTGCTGATACAAATTGACAGTGAAATCTCCTAAATTAGTAACGATTCAAGAAAATCCTTTGACCTAAGATGGAGTCATAAGATGGACATTGCTTCCTTTCAATGAAACAATAAGCAAACCAGCCAGACCACAGATTAGCCCATTAATCAAATCTAGTTTCTATTTTTACCCATTGCCTAAATCAAGTTTAGAAAGACACAAAACACGAGCTCCATCTCATGGCACCACATATAGAAAATCCTAAGAATATTTTCTCCCGTGGTTCCTCCAATCCCAAAGAGGACAAGAAAATGACAAAAGCTTATTAGAATGGAATAAACGCATGATACCTGATGGCTTGATAAGATCAATTTTGACCCGCTGGGTCTCCCTCCAACCACAGCCTGATAAAATGTTTGAAAATTCCCAAATTTATTCCCAGTACCACCTGCTTCTATCAATCCAAGCACGTACACAAAAGACCATTTACAATCAGTTTTTTCAAGATAGATCCCTTTGCATCCCATAAGCTGTAAATATTCCGAGCTACTCACTAAATGGGCTGATTTCAATACCCTTCGAAAGCCTCTGTAGACTGAAATTTTCAGCGAATTTACAATCATGGGTCACCTTGAACTTCAATCCGAAGCCGAGATATGATGAATATGAATCCAAACATCGACAAATGCATGCATTGGGGACCTCATGGGGATTCAAGAACTTAATCTCGCAGTGCAGAGAATGATAAAAAAAATTAATGTTTTGTGGGAGTTTATGGCTATGATTTGAGTTTCTGCAATAATGTGATTCGCCGAGGGCGATTCGAAAAGGAGGGAGAGAGAGAAAGGGTCCACGTCACACACGTCATGGCAGTTTTCATCGCGTTGAGAACATTTTCCAGGGAGTTTCCAGCAGTGCTTGCTTTCTCCTCAGTCGACATGTCTTGCTGATCGGAAAATATTATTTTATTCTTAATTAATTAATTATTCTTAAAAAGTCATTATACTTTTTGGGCTATGTTTTTTTAGGGTTTTGTCCAAAATATAAGAAAATATAATTAATTAATTAATGGTGATGAGAGAAAGGGGGGCTGTAATAGGATGGTCGAGCAAATCCCTGGTTTTTTAAGTATAACCAGGGTATTTGGGATTCGCATTTGGTTTTTTTTAAGTATAACCAGGGTATTTGGGATTCGCATTTTAACTGAAAAGATTCCTATTTTATGAAGCGCTCGGTAAATTTTGGATGAATGATATAATTTTTATTTTATAATTATAAAATTTTATCAAAAATTAGAAATTAAAAATTTATATATATTGAAATACCAATTCGTTTTATATATATATATATATATTCTTTGGAAAAAAAATAAAAAACAATTAATATATTTTATATATAAATGATAATTTTTTGTTTTCAAACAAGAAAATTACTTTTTATATTAGAAAATATAATTGGTTACATCCTTATAGCTCACTTTCAGATATTATCAACAAAAACTAAGACACCACTATTGTGGGCAATCTTTGTTGTCAGTGCAACTTTTCGCAAAACCAAAGATTCCAGATTCCAAATCTTTTAATAAAATATTCAAAAATAAGTTCAAAACAACAGCAGTGTACTGCATAGAAAACAGAAAAAAGTCTTCAACTTTGTCCATCTATAAACCTGTCAAATTCAGAATACTTTTAGTAGCCTAGAAGGTCCTTGCTTGTTATCTTCCTACTGAGTATAGATAATCACACCTTGATGAATTTGATCTCTAAGTGCATTCTTTGAAAGAACATATGCTTCCTTATTGAAATATTTGTATGTATGATTATAGGAGATCTTTTCAAACTGAGTGCTTAGCATTTTAGTTTGTTCCTTCCAGCGTTCCAGCGCCAAACTTTGGAGACTCCCAATACCATTACACCAATCTATAATGAGTTTTGAATCCCTAATAATCTGTATACCTGTAATGTGTAATCTTATTGCCAAGAAAAGAGTAGTCCAAACCCCCAGCAATTCTTCTATATTATTTGTCTCAGCTTCCGTGTTGAAAGTCCACTTATAGGAAGTAGTGGCATTTAAACTGATAATGCCTCCCGCTCCACTATTTGTTCCATCAGCAGTAGCCACTCCATCAAACCACCCCATCAGTTGTTGAAGTCAGGGTGGCCTTTTGACCCTGTAAAGAGATGCTTTTATGGGGCGTTACACAAGCATTAAAAGATCTTAAGGACTTAAAAGCCACCCCATGAGGAGAAGTGAACTCATTATTGAACAAGGGTTGCATGGCAACGCAGTCCCTACCGAGTACAATGAAACTTACTATAACTAAATGCACAAGTAATGAATAGTTTTTGTCAAGAGATAATAATCGAGGATAGTTTGTTATTCAAAATGTATAATGAACGGTAAGTTGAATGGAACTAAATCCTCATGAAACTAGGTACATTGCCGATGTTAAAATATTTCGTAGCAAAAAATAAAATAGCAACACCACAAAAGACCTTTAAAACAAAAGAACTTTGTGCATTGTAAGAGGAAAAAATCTCTTTGCACTGTCAGGAGAAAGATACAAAAGCTCCAGTAATATTATCACTAAAAAGACGACAATGCAACTTGCAAAATTCAAAACCTTATTTCGCAATTTTAATGCAAAGCTATGTCAGCAAATTAAATTAAAGTCTCCATTATTTAGACGACTTTACGCCACCAATGCAATTATTCAGCTCCCCGCGGTGCTCTATATAAGACATTTACATTTTTATCTTATTTGGAAGGTTTTCATTAAACATTTACTAAATTTTTATTATAATTATTTAAATTTTCTTCCTATTTTTTATTATAAGTTAGATATTGTCGAATCACTTTTTTTTTAAATTATTAATAATGTAAAATCACAAAAAGCAAAAAAGTGAATATAATTCATTAAACAATTACTAAATTTTTATTATAATTATTTAAATTTTATTCGTATTTTTTATTATAAGTTAGATATTGTCAAATCACTTCTTTTTTTTTAAATATTAATAATGTAAAATCACAAAAAGCAAAAAAGTGAATATAAGAAAAAATAGTAATTTCTTAAAGGGTTCGCAATGTACAAGAAGACAAAGCAAAACCCACATAAAGATCATGCTTAATTGAGGGAATTTTAAAGGGTTCGCAATGTACAATAAGACAAGCAAAACCCACATAAAGATCCCACTGAATTGAAGGAATTTTAAACTTTTCCTGATATAAAAGGAAAAGGAAAGAGAACGAAGGCAAATGTAAATGTTGTAGTTAAGTGAAACAAGCAGGCCTGGCAAATTTGGACAGACGTGAACCTTTCACGAATTTGACGTCCGCCCCAACAACATCGAATATACCAGCGGTTCCCAATCCCACTCGTCCTTACGGATGGCTCCCTCACTCGTCGGGTCGTCGACAATCGAAAATCCGGTGAGCGGAATCTTTTCCTAAAGCGACGATCGATAACCGGAGGCCGACAATGTGAGTCGCGTGTCTGCAAGCCCCACGGCGTCTTACCAATCAACCGACAGTGCAGTTCCTAATGTTTCTAATTCCACAATTGCAGTGGATTAATACAGTAGACAAATGATTCCACTTCCAAGCCAGTGGGTCGAATCCTTTAAGACAATTTTTGGTAGATACCAGGCTCCTTCATTGCGCAAGGACAAATAACCAAGGCCTGGATGTTGCTTGGAGCCATCCGTGTAATTGACGGGGATTGTTATTAGTGTAATTCAAGGCTTTTTCAGAAGAGCTTCTACTCAGTCTCCTGCACTGGATGAGAATGGCATCCACATCTTCTTTTGCACTTGATGACATTGTGAACAGAGGGTTCGACTGAGAAGCGAGGAGGCTGTTGCGACAAACAATTCCAATTCAATTACTTAAACGACAAGTAATGAATAGGGAGTTGGTGGTACTTGGAAAATACTGGCAAATTCATTGATTGTGTAATCAATTTTATACATTGAATGACGTGAAGGCTGCAATAACACATCAAAGATAGTAGCCAATTAAAATTTAGAAAAATATGTTTTTTTATTATTTAAAAAAATACATATATTGATTTCCTATGTTACACATTGGATATAGCATACAAAATTAAAGTCAACAATAAACTAATATAGAGTCAAAGACAAACTCATTGCTATGGTCCCAAGCCTTTGGCAGTGACTAATAAGAGTATATTTCTCTCCAACCATAAGAACCAACAGACAAAAACTGGAAGTTTGATCATATTTGGATGTTGTCCGGCCCAAGTCGATAGACAATCCTCGACTGTGTTCCCATCCCAGGACAGTCGAGACTTGAGAATCCCCGTGATAAGATTCCAAACTTGTCGAGTGAACGGGCAGAAAATAAACAAGTGGTTTTGAGTCTCTAAATTCCTTCTACACAGAATGCAAAAACTCGGACCTTCCCAGCGTTTAGCTAGCAGTTCTCCCACGTGAGAACTTTGTTTCTCAAGATAAGCCAGAAAAAAAGTTTTAATTTAAGAGCAATGTTCCACTTCCACAGTTTGTAGCTCCATCCTTTTGTTGAGTGTAGCCACAAGCTCTCCGATAGAGCCCTATAAATACTACTTATCAAGGGAAACCCAGGCCCATCTCCTCCCGACAACATCAATTCATCTTCGATATCATTTAACTAGATGCCCGCGCCCGAGAGTGCACTTATGTAATCTTTCCATTATGATGCAAGTTCCTCGTTGAGTCCAAGCTTTGAGGCCTTAATCCAATAAGTGCTTAGAGGTTCTGAATAAGTATAGTTAAGAGCTTGGTAGAGAAAAGTGACACCCTATAGCTTTAAAGTCGAAAGAAGTTCAATAGATAAGAAAGATTGTTGTTCCATTCCCATAATATGATCCTTGCCTACATGGACTGTCTCTCCATTACCAGGTTTCCAGCACAACCAATGATCTAAGAGCGGTAAAGCTTTTAAAAGATTTCTCCAAACCGGTGATGACTAACCTTGTGATATGTTGACCGATCTAAACCAAGTTGACACTGAACAGTAAGGTAAATACTTGTCTTTAATGACTTTGTGCCAGATTCCCGCTTTGGTCAACCCTCTCCACAAGGTTTTGGATGCTAAGGCTTTATTGAATAAAGAAAGATTACTCATCCCCCATCCACTGCCTTCTTAGGCCTAGTAATAGTCTCCCAATTACAAAGATGTAATTGGTTCCTCTCACTACATCCCGACCATAAAAAGGAGAAGATAAGTTGACGAAGTTTTACCAGAACAGAATTGGGAACTATGGCCATGGAAATCCAATACACCGGTTGACTCTCCAACACTGCCTTGATCAATACCAGTCTTCCTCCTAGAGAAAGCCATCGATTACACTAGTGATCAATTCTTATTTCAAACTTTTTAATAAGCCATCACCAATCCTCATATGTGTAACAATTTGGCTTTAGAAAAAATCCCAAGTACTTGAATCCTACATCTATAGAGACGAAACTAAAAGGAAAAAGCTCTTTAAAAGGTGCCAGCCCCGACTCCTCCACACCCGCCACATGAAAAGTGGACTTTTCCACATTTATCTCTAATCCCGGAGTGTTTAAGAAAGTCTTTAGAAGTCCAGCTATCACCTTCCATTTTGCAACACTGGCTCTGGACAAAATCAATACATCATCAATGAAAAGAAGATGTAGGATATTAGTGATCCTTGCAACTTTAATTCCAGACAGCTTCCCGGCCTCTTTTTCCTTTTTAAGGAGAATACTTAGGTCCTCCATCACCGAAATAAAAAGTAAAGGAGACAGTGGGCAGCCCTGCCTAAGGGCTTTGTCTCTTTGAAAAAAATCAAATAGTTCTCCATTAACCAAGACTGCATAAGAAACTGTTGTGACACAACTGATAATCCAATTTGTAACTGATAAACCAAAACCGGTTGTAATCAGTATCATTATTAGAAACTCCCAATTGATTAAATCGTATGCCTTCTTAAGATCGAGTTTGAGAATGAGAGCCTTTTGATTCTTCTTTTTATACTATGGAGGCATTCATGTGTCATGCCCACAACGTCTATGATTTGTCTGCCCTGAAGAAAACCCAGTTGCTCTTCCGCTAATCCTTTTGACAGGATAGGCCGCAGCCTATTTGCCAGCAATTTAGCAATAATTTTGTAACAGAGATTACATAGTGAATAGGTCGAAAATCACCGAAAGAAGATGGTTTATTCACTTTTGGGATAAGTACAAGAAAAGTGGCATTAAGTGCTTTTATAACTTCTCCCTTTCTTCTTGACTCCTCTACCATCCCTAAGAGATCCTCCTTGTTATCCACCAAGTTGCACTAGGATGGACTTCCAGCGAGCCGCCAAAGATTGAACATTTATTGTTCAAAATTCAGAGTTCAGAAGTTCAGTCGGTCAATAAGACCAACCTTTTCACATTTTTCCATAAAAATTGTAAAAAGAGATGTTGCATGATGAACTTGTAAAAGGTTTTAGCCACCTTCGACTTAGGCATGAGTTGTTACTCTTGAGTGTTTTTTTTACTTATTAATTATATTTTGTCGTTTTAAGACAATTTATAATTTATGAGTTTTTTTCACATAATTTCTCCAGAGCTGGAGTATATACTCATGGTTAGGCCTTAGCATGGATCTAAGCCTAGTGTCTAATGCATATTACCATGCTAAACATACTCCTACAGTCTTATGGAAATGTGTTAAGTCTCCCTTGGGATTTTTTAATTTTTTCAGTTAATTAAAATTTTTCCGCAAAACGAGAATTTTCAATTAAAAAATAAAGTTGTATTAAAAAAATGGTACTAGGGGATTTCATATGCCTTGGGGGTGCTCATTTTTGGACCTAGAGCATCCGTATTACATAAGTACCCACTTGGTTGAGTAAAATTAGTGATTTTAATCACTTAAAAATCAATTTTACTCAAAAAACCCGAAAAAGTCAAATAAAATCAGCAAAAGTTAAATTTGGGGAAACATGTGGAGACATGTTTTAGATGAAATAAAGCCTCAAAAGGCAAGGTGGCAGCCATTGGGTAACTCCTATTGGTCAAAGAGCAAATAAGAGACAAGTGTTGTGATGTTTTGGCACATGCTCCATAAGAGGGTGCACACCTCTTGATAGGTGGCACACTCCCAAGAGGGGCAACCAACCCCTTGAGAGGTGGCACACCCTTACCCACTCAAGCTTACAAATGGCCAGTTAGTTGGGATGGGGAGAGGTGGTAGTCACATTCTCCACACTTGTCATTGGTTGTCCCTCCAAGTGGTGCGCCCTCCTCCTTGGGAAACTCTCCACCCATTGTTATATATTGAAGCATCCATCCATTGTACAAGTTAGTTGGAGTTTGGGGATTGTTGCTTGTAGTTGTACTTTTGTAATACTTTTTCATTTGGAATAAAGAGACTTTGGAGATCAAGAAGGTGTGTTATACATGTGTGTGGATTCTTGATGTCAATTTATGCTTAATCTATGAGGTAATATTTGTCTAATTTCTTCTTTGGATTTGTTAGCTTGGCCTTTGAATGGATGCTATCATGTAGTAGGATATGATTTATCTAGCTCGTTGTTAATCCTATTGTTCATTTATATTTAGAGGCTTTGATGTGTATGCATATTTCGGTTAACTAACATACTCTTCAAGTTTCTTGTGTAGGTGACACCAATTTTGTTAACAAGTTTATTAGCAAGATTTTAAAGCTTACAGGTTCTCATAGCTTGGAGTGGTGATGAAATTTGTTTATCTCTTCACAACTTCAAGGATCTAAAGACTTAGTCCTTCCTTAGCTCATCTAAAGACTCCATTGCCCAAGGGTTCCAAGGCTACAAGTTTCTTCCTTCTCTCTTTCTCAAAGAAAATCTAAATTTTGGTTATTTGTTGGAAATGCAAGTATCTTAGATATATCATTAATTCAAATTCTAAATATCTAAGTGTACATGCATAAGATAAACTAGATCCAAGTTTGTTATTTCAAGTTTCATCTAATGCTTAGATCTAGCATAGGAAAAGTCTCCTTTTAGCATGATTTCTTTCAAAAAATTTAGAAGTTAAAGGGTAGTTCTTTTCTTAAAGCTTTCACTTTCATATTTGGCAATTAGAGTGCATTTATATTGTTGTTTTAAGACAACAAACAAAGACCCTAAGGAGACAAGCTATTTAGCTTGCTCTTCTTAGCTCATTTTTGTTCATTTTACACTAGTTTTACTTGGTCAATTTTGGGGCTTTCCTACTAATAACCAAAGACACTTCCAAAGTGTTTTTGGCCATCTTTTTTCATTGTTTGCTTGTTGTTTTATGCAGGTCAGCGAACAGATAAGAGGAATTTATGTCTGTTTTGGGCAGATTAGGAGCATCCGGGACCCCCGGGGGCACCCCTTTCTTCAATAAACATTTTTAAAACATTGTAAAGACTTGTGACCCCCCTAATGAATGGTCACAAGTCGCTCCCATAAAGAGTTGTGCAGGTTCTTTAATAAAATCAGCGGGGCTACAAGCTCCCACTCTTCATTTCCCCTAGGGGAACGATGTTTTTTTTTGTGATTGTCTCAATTTTGCAATTTTAGCTTAGATTCAATTTTCATAACTAAGAATAAGTTAAATTTAATCTTTCAATTCATCACAAAGCACTACAAACTCACATAAACAATAAAGTTAAATAAATCTTCACATAGATTAGATTTCATTTGGAAAGTAAGATTTTAATTGCTAGATTAGTTTTCCCTTTTGCAAAGTAGAACACTAATTACTAGATTGTATTTCATTTCATGCAATCTCTTGTTTAAAATAAACAACTCCCCTCAGCTCCCAGTGAGGTTCCTGACCCTTCCATTTGCGAGTTAGTCTCGATCTGTTGGGAGTAAGTTTCATACACGATGGGTTGGTCAGTGGTGATAGAATAATTAGGGAAATCTCGGAAGTTGTTAGCTCAATGTGCGGGAAAATGCCTAAAGGTGATCTGTGAAGTAATGCGGGCCCTCTCGGGACCTGGTTTTCCCACCTATTTTGGACATCCAACACCCATAGTGAGCTTACTAGTGAGACCTTTTGGGTTTCGGTAAGTTCTTCGTAAGTTTCCAAACAAAGAGCTAGCCTCTTAAGAGGCCACACAAACTTTCATTAATCTACCATCAATTTACCTTAATAAAATACGCGATCTACATTGCCCACGATTACCTTTAAGGCACTGGTCTCATTTACACACTTTGCAAAGACATATGCTTCATTTTACTTTTCATTCATTTACTTGAAGCAAATTTGATTCTACTTGCATCTAACAATTGTGTCTTAAGTATCCTTTTATGCAAGTATATGTTTGATATATATATCATGGTGAATAATTGATCTGTGTATTTTTTACTTTATGTTGGTTAATGAAAGAATAAACTCCTAGATTCATTTCTTGTGCTTAGATTAGTTCAAGCCTTAGTATATTTGTAAGGGACTACCCCCTTGGCTTCACTACGAGTTGGCCTAGACGGAGGAGTTGAGGATTATGTGACAACACCTTAACTCTCACTTGCCCCCAAGGACACACCGAGTGGATTGAACATTTCTTCCACGTCTCCCAGGTGTGTATAATGTGACAACATTTTGGCGTCGTTGCCAGGGATAAATATTTCTATTCCCGGAATACGAGTTTTGTTTTCCTTTTGCTTTGTTTGATGCTTCTTGTTTACTTAGAATAAACTTGATCATCTGGCGACTCCACTTCAAAAATAATTTGACAAAGTATTCTATAAGGAGGAACTCACGGTTGGCTTAGCTTCATCCTTGAACCCGAAGGTGTTTTTGGAGGAGGCTAGCCAAGCTTTCTTCTCAATAGGATCCTTATTAATTTTTGGGTCCCAGTCCATTTCTGTTAGTCTTTTCTTTTTTAATAAATCTAGTTTAGAAATGGATGATCTTTATAAACCTATTGATTTTTCTGCAATAAGTGGTTGTCCACATGTGATTCCAGAAAAAACAATTAAAAATTTGCCTTGTTTTCAAAGTAATAATATTGTTGATGCTAGACGTCATGTTAAGAAGGTTTCCCTTTGCTTAATAAATGGTGTTGCAATGCATTATATGAAAATGTGGGAATGAAATTGTTTATCTTATCATTTGATAATGATGATCTTGATTGGTTTATAGAACTTAAGGATAAATAGGTTAGAACTTACAATGAGTTGATTGATGCTTTTATGGAAAAATGGAAGGAGAAGGACTCTCCGAATATAAACAAAGTCAATTCAGATGTTAAGAATGATGCTTCACCAGATTCTAATTAAAAGTTTAAAGAAGTCATTCAGGCCATAGAATTTTTCTATGCGAAACAGTTAAAGGCCATGAAGGCTCGCCTTGCAGAGGCAGAAGCTTGTATAAGGTATTCAGACCCTATAAATCCAGAGCTTCACAGTGAACAAGAAAAGGAATTTCACTTGGAAATTTCGAAGAAGCCTATAGATTTGTCATTATTTAGTCATGAAGAAACAAAGTATTTTGAGTTTGAAATGATTGAGTATCGAGATAATTCAAATCCCCACCCTCCTCCTGAGGTATCCATCTCCTCAGAGAAGATATTTGACAGTTATGATGAACTTGAAATGATCAATGAAGCAGATGTCTGGATAGTTCCAGTCTTGCAACTGTCATATGACTTAATAATAGAAAATGGGAAAATGGACAACTCCAGTTTATCAATGCCAGATCATTATGAGCAGTGGTTGGGCTTCCACCATGACAGTCCAATGCATAGATTCATCAAAACTTTACAAGGCTTGTCAGACTTCAATGTTTGGTTGAATAAAGAAATGCACATGTTTCTTGGGTGGTCTGATCCCAAGAAAAGGGCCAAGTTGATAAAACTTGGAAAAGGATCTTCAACGAGTCATCCTGGATAGGGATTTTTCAGACATTTGAGGTCTTATTCTATCCATGACATGGATATTACATATGTCTTCTACTTCATCCAGTTGGATAATGAGAAGGTCAAAACTACCAGTGAGTAGACAATTTTTCAGGCTTTCTTCAGTGATTCTATTGAGATGCCATGGGGCATCCCTTGTAATGTATCTCTAACCCTTTCCTCCGCATTTTAAATTTCATATATGCTCGCTTTCTTCTTTTATACTTTATGTATAGTAGTTAATATTCATTTTTGTATTATATTTTGTATTCACATGTATAATAATTGTACAATTTCAATTTACACTTGGTCTTCATATACATGTGTCACTGATGTTGTTTTTGGCGAGATGTTTGTGATGTAGGGACAGATCCTGGATTCTCGCATGCTCTCCTTTTTGCTTAAAGATCAAGCACACGTCCCCATATGGAGCCAATGTTATCCACCAAGTTGCACTAGGATGGACTTCCAATGAGCTGCCAAAGATTGAACATTTATTGTTCAAAATTCAGAGTTCAGAAGTTCAGCCGGTCAATAAGACCAACCTTTTCACATTTTTCCATAAAAATTGTAATAAGAGATGTTGCATGATGAAATTGTAAAAGGTCTTAGCCACCTTCGACTTAGGCATGATTTGTTACTCTCGAGTGTTTTTTTTACTTATTAATTATATTTTGTCGTTTTAAGACAATTTATAATTTATGAGTTTTTTCACTCAATTTCTCCAGAGCTGGAGTATATACTCATGGTTAGGCCTTAGCATGGATCTAAGTATAGTTTCTAATGTATATTACCATTCTAAACATACCCCTAGAGTCTTATGGAAATGTGCTAAGTCCCCCTTAAGATTTTTTTTATTTTTTCAGTTAATTAAAAAATTTCCGCAAAACAAGAATTTTTAATTAAAAAATAAAGTTGTATTAAAAAAGTGGTACTAGTGTATTTCATATGCCTTGGGGGTGCTCATTTTTTGACCCGGAGCACCCATATTACCTAAGTACCCACTTGGTTGAGTAAAATCAGTGATTTTAATCACTTAAAAATCAATTTTACTCAAAAAACCCCAAAAAGTCAAATAAAATCAGCAGAAGCTAAATTTGGGGAAACATGTGGGGACATGTTTAAGATGAAATAAAGCCTCAAAAGGCAAGGTGGCAGACATTGGGTAACTCCAATTGGTCAAGGAGCAAATAAGAGACAAGTGTTGTGATGTTTTGGCACATGCTCCATAAGAGGGTGTGCACCTCTTGAGAGGTGGCGCACTCCCAAGAGGGGCAGCCAACCCCTTGAGAGGTGGCACACCCTTACCGACCACTCAAGATTAAAAATGGCCAGTTAGTTGGGATGTGGGAGAGGTGGCAACCACATTCTCCACACTTGTCATTGGTTATCCCTCCAAGTGGTGCGCCCCTCTTCTCCAAGTGGTGTGCCCTCCTCCTTGGGAAACTCTCTACCCATTGTTATATGTTGAAGCGTCCATCCATTGTACAAGTTAGTTGGAGTTTGGGGGTTGCTACTTGTAGTTTTATTATTGTAATACTGTTTCATTTGGAATAAAGAGACTTTGGAGGTCAAGAAGGTGTGTTATACATGTGTGTGGATTCCTGATGTCAATTTATGCTTAATCTATGAGGTAATATTTGCCTAATTTCTTCTTTGGATTTGTTAGCTTGGCCTTTGAATGGATGCTATCATCTAGTAGGATAGGATTTATCTAGCTTGTTGTTAATCCTATTGTTCATTTATATTTAGAGGCTTTGATGTGTATGCATGTTTCGGTTAACTAACATACTCTTCAAGTTTCTTGTGTAGGTGACACCAATTTTGTTAACAAGTTTATTTGCAAGATTTTAAAGCTTAAAAGTTCTCATAGCTTGGAGTGGTGATGAAACTTGTTTGTCTCTTCACAACTTCAAGGATCTAAAGACTGAGTCCCTCCTTAGCTCATCTAAAGACTCCATTGCCCAAGGGTTCCAAGGCTACAAATTTCTTCCTTCTCTCTTTCTTAAAGAAAATCTAAATTTTGGTTATTTGTTGGAAATGCAAGTATCTTAGATCTATCCTTATTTCAAATTCTGAATATCTAAGTGTACATGCATAAGATAAACTAGATCCAAGTTTGTACTTTCAAGTTTCATTTAAGGCTTAGATTTAGCATAGGAAAAGTCTCCTTTTAACATGCTTTCTTTCAAAAAAATTAGAAGTTAAAGGGTAGTTCTTTTCTTAAAGCTTTCACTTTCATATTTGGCAATTAGAGTGACTTTATATTGCTGATTTAAAATAATAAACAAAAACCCTAAGGAGACAAGCTCTTTAGCTTGCTCTTCATAGTTCATTTTTGCTCATTTTACACTAGTTTTACTTAGTCAATTTTGGGGCTTTCCTACTAATAACCAAAGACACTTCCAATGTGTTTTTGGTCGTCTTTTGTCATTGTTTGCTTGTTGTTTTATGCAGGTCGGTGAATAAATAAAAAGAATTTATGTCCGTTTTGGGCGGATTTGGAGCATCCGGGACCCCCGGGGGCACCCCTTTCTTCAATAAACATTTGTAAAACATTGTAAATACTTGTGACCCCCCTAATGAATGGTCACAATTCACTCCCATGAAAATTTGTGCAGGTTCTTTAATAAAATCAGTGGGGCTACAAGCTCCCACTCTTCATCCCACCTAGGGCAATGGTGTTTTTTTTAGTGATTGTCTCAATTTTGCAATTTTAGCTTAGATTCAATTTTCATAACTAAGAATAAGCTAGATTTAATCTTTCAATTCATCACAAAGCACTACAAACTCACATAAACAATAAAGTTAAATAAATATTCACATAGATTATATTTCATTTGGAAAGTAAGCTTTTAATTGCTAGATTAGTTTTCCCTTTTGCAAAGTAAAACACTAATTGCTAGATTAGATTTCATTTCATGCAGTCTCTTGTTTAAAATAAACAACTCCCCTCAGCTCCCAGTGCAGTTCCTGACCCTTCCAGTTGCGAGCTAGTCTCGATCTACTGGGAGTAAGTTTCATACACGCTGGGCTGGTTAGTGGTGATAGAATAATTAGGGAAATCTTGGAAGTTGTTAGCTCAATGCGCGGGAAAACGCCTAAGGGTGATCTATGAAGTAAGACGGGCCCTCTCAAGACCTGGTTTTCCCACCCGTTTTAGACATCCAACACCCATAGTGAGCTTACTGGTGAGACCTCTCGGGTTTCGGTAAGTTCTCCGCAAGTTTCCAAAGAAAGAGCTAGACTCTTAAGAGGCCACACAAACTTTCATTAATCTACCATAAATTTACTTTAATAAAATACGCGATCTACAATGCCCACGATTACCTTTACGACACTGGTCTCATTTACACACTTTGCAAAGCCATATGCTTCATTTTACTTTTCAGTCATTTACTTGAAGCAAATTTGATTTTACTTGCATCTAACAATTGTGTCTAAAGTATCCTTTTATGCAAGTATATGTTTGATATATATATATCGTGATGAATAATTGATCTGTGTATTTTTTACTTTATATTGGTTAATGAAAGAATAAACTCCTAGATTCATTTCTTGTACTTAGATTAGTTCAAGCCTTAGTATATTTGTTGGGGAATGCCCCCCTTGGCTTCGCTAGGAGTTGGCCTAGACAGAGGAGTTGAGGATTAGGTGACAACACGTTAACTCTCACTTGCTCCCAAGGACACACCGAGTGGATTGAAGAATTCTTCCAAGTCTCCCAGGTGTGTATAAGGAGGCAAGGCTCCCCAATCAACTCAAAGAAATGGAGAAAAAATTCCACAGTCCAACCATCCAGGCCTGGACTTTTATCTTTTGAAAAAGCCTTTAAAATACTCGACAAATCTTCTAAAGTACACGGGCTCTCTAAATGAAGAGCTTCTTCAACTATGACCATGCTAGAAAAGAGACTTGCTAAATTAGTCTGCTCTTCACTAATGATGTTCGTTGTCGATCCCATATTTTAAAAATAATTTACCACCTCCTCTTTTAAATCCTTTTGGCCTGAAACTTCAAGACCTGTGACCTGTCTCTGTTTGAATTTCCCAAATCTGTTTTCAATTTTTCCAATCACTAGCAAAATGATGAAAGTATTTTGTATTCCGATCCCCACTCTTTAACCAAAGTGCCTGACTCCTTTGTCTCCAAGTGTCTTCCTCCACTGCTAGAAGCTTCAATCTCTCCAATTCCTTCTCTTTTATCATACCTGTCAACTCCTCATTGTTCAAATCTGTGAGGGATGAATGATACAACGCTTGTAAGTCCACTTCCAAAAGACCCAATTTTTGAGCCAAGAGGTTTTTGAAACGTGTTACCCACCTCTTTATAGCCGATTTTAAACTTTTTAACTTCCATACCAGACTTCTTTGCATTCTTGTTTCCTGCAGAAATTTTGGATCCTTCCAAACTTCATTAACTATTTGTGAAAACTCTTCCTCCTGTAACCATCCAGAACTTAATTTGAAAGGATAATTTTTACGTTGGAAATTTCCATCTAGTTGTAGAAGGACCGGAGCGTGATCTGAAATAAATGGATGCACCACCCATGCACGATATCTGGCAAACTTCCTCAACATGTCTGTCGCTACAAAAGTCATGTCTAATCTCTTCATAATACTATCTGCACCCTTTCTTCCATTCTACCATGTAGGCACTACCTCATCCGACAAGATGTCCACTTGACCTCCTTCAATGAACAAATCTTTTAAGAACAATGCCAATGGATCGGGAAGACTGATGTCTCCCCAAATTTCACCTTCATTCAATGTGAAATTGAAGTCACCCGCTACTATCAAAATTTTAATAGACATGACACCTCTATCCCCAAGTTTTTGCCAAAAAGATTTTTTATCACTGCAAGGACCATACACATTTAAAAACGACAGCTGCTCCTTTAGCTCAAGACTGATACCTGTCACAAGTAAACCACCACAACAGATATAAGGTTCGAGTTCAAATTTTTTGGGATCCCATGCCACCAACAAGCCCCCTTATTTTCCTATAGAGCTTACAGCGACCGAATACCAAGTCGGTTTTAGATTCGAGAAGAAAGTTCTAGCCCTTGATTAATCAACCAAAGTCTCTTGAAAGAAAATAATGTCAAGCCAATTCAAAAAAAGAAGAAGACGCACAGAGGCCAGTTTTTGGGAGCCCCCCACTCCCCTAATATTTAGTGACAACAAGATCATGATTTAGCGCGTGCTAGGGCTTTAATGCCTCTAAGTACCCCATGATTGTGTTCAGTCGATGAAATGTTTACCGACTCCTTCACTAAAACCTCAACTTACTTCCGAGCACTATGGGTCTTTATAGGAGAGATCTCACATCCTGGACCCCGTGACCAAGCAAAACCCTTAGCAGCCGAAACAGGTTGCCCTTCCTTGGAAGCGATAATGTCATTAATCGAGGTATCAAAAAGAAAAAATTGAGAAATGACCGTCTTTCCCCTGAAAGTAGGTAGATGTTTCGGTTCAGGAATCTCGTGTAAAGTTGGGACTAAGGAGTCTACAACTGAACTAAGATTGCATTCACCCCGCTCCATCTCCCTTAAACCAACACTATGACGTAAATCTTGGACTGAAGAGAAAAGGGCCACTTCAATCTCACTTAACAATTGTTCTGCACAAACAACAGAACCCTGTCCCACACAGTTGCCCACTCCCAAAGACAAAGATGCTGACAAGGTCCCACCCCTCCCCAAGTCACCCTCTGACCAAGACGGGTCCGCCGTAGAAATAGCAGAAGGACCACCTAAAGGGTTTACAGACTGACCCGTAGACAAAAAGGCAGGTCCTATAGGAGGGTTCTGCTCACCATCCTGTGAGGACTTACACCCCTAGTTTTGTTGCTTCATCAACGGAAACAAATCCGGAAGGAACTCCATTTCTGGGGATATAAATGATAACTTGTTAAAGGAGTGAAGGTAAAATATCATTTTCACCCATTTCTATTGATACTTTTTATGTATATGCTTATGTTTATGTCAATAACTATCACTTCTATAATATTGAATAATTGTTTCTTACTTGTGTTCAATAGAAAAAACCATTCTCACTCAAAAAGCAAAATTTATCATGATGTCAAATGATTTTTTATTTTCTATATATAATTTAATATTGATTTTTTCCCCTATAAATTCTATATTTTTTTTCCTTGAAAAAAAGCATAATTTTAACCCTATAAATTATAATTATAAAGTCAATTGAGTGAAGTCAGAATTGCCACTAAAATTCAAGCTATGCTGGGGAATCAGCTGCTCACCTTTGCTCCACAGTAAAGCTACACAAGTTGGACGAAGAACAGGGGAGTTGGATAGCCCAGTTCAATATACCAGGATTAGAAAGCAAAAAGAGAAGAGATCCAATCCAAGAAAGCTGGGAGATTAGAAAAAGTGGGAATGAATTTGCAAAATGGAAAAGTAATATTAAAACGCCTATCCTTTTCTTTGATGGGGCCTCGAAAGGAAATCCAGGCCAGGATGGAGGAGGGGGCATCATCGAAAATCCCAAAGCGGACATAATAACGCAATTTGCTATCGGACTCGGTATAGAGTCCAATAACAGAGCTGAGGCATTGGCTCTCTGGCAAGGTCTGCACCAGGCAATTAAACTCAGAACCCAGGACTTGAAAATCATAGGCGATTCCAGAATAATAATACAGGCCATGATCAAACACTCCACAACTCAAAGCACTAAGCTCAACAATCTCCTTGATAAAATTCGCCTCCTCTTAAGGAATTTGAACTCCTATCAATTCTTTCACGTGTTAAGGGACCTCAACCGAATGGCTGATAAGGAAGCCAACAAARGCGTGTTATTGGAGGCTGGGGTGTTGTCAGTAAATGGAATCATGAAGAATGTGGAGATCCCATGAACCACGCTGCCCTCTTGCCCTCTTTCAATTGCTAGATCATGAACCAATCCCTTAGAGTTTGGGAAGAAGGAAACGTCCGGAGAGCTCCTGTCAGAAATTGCAAATGTCTGAAATTTGCTAGCAAGGATTCCAAAGTGCAGGAGAGAAGTAACATATGCTGAAACAATGTTGTATCAAGCTGAAACACAGTGCTGGAACAGTTGCCGAAACTCAGTGCTGGAACAGATGCTGAAACACAGTGCTGTAACAGAGCTGGAACACAGATGCTGAAACACAGATGCTGGAACACAGGTGTTGGAACACAAATGCTGGAACACAGATGCTGGAACACAGATGCTGGAACACAGATGCTGAAACACAGTGCTGAAACAGAGTTGGAACAGAAGCTGAAACACAGTGCTGTAACAGAGCTGGAACACAGTGCTGAAACAGAGCTGAAACACAGATGCTGAATCACATATGCTGGAACACAGATGTTGGAACACAGATGCTGGAACACAGATGCTGAAACACAGTGCTGAAACAGAGCTGGAACTTATGCTGAAACACAGTGTTGTTACATATGCTGAAACACAGTGCTGGAACAGTTGTTGAAACACAGTGTTGTTACATATGCTGAAACACAGCGTTGGAACAGATGCTGAAACACAGTGCTGGAAATTATGCTGAAACAGAGTTGGATCTTATGCTGAAACAATGTTGCATCATATTTTGTATTTTGATCTGTAGGCCCGAAGAAACTCGGGGCAATTTGTAACTGAATCTGTGGCTTTGCCACCCCTCTAATATAAACTATAACCGTTTTCGTCAAAAAAAATAAATTATAATTATAAATAAATTTAATTTAAATAAAATAATAATAATTTTTAAAATATTGAATTAAAATAGATTTATGATAATTATTTTTAATTGTTAATTAGATTTAGTTTAAATGGTTTTGAGGAGTAATTTTTATCCTTTTTACGTGAGTTTAGTTTCTGTAAGTGACATGTTGAATTTTTAACAAGTATATTATTATAATGACTTTAAACCCTATTGTTAACTAAGATTCCAAAGTTTATAATAAATATCTTTCTCAAAATAAATAAATAATGAAGCCAACGTAGAGAAAGAAAATAATCCCTATCCAAAAGTGAACATTGAGGAATCAAATATTCCCATGGAATATAAAGATGAAAACACAACTACTTGGTATTTTATTCACATTCTCTAAATTTTCAAAATTTAGAATTACAATTAGTCAATGCGGAACCTAAAAAGAAGGAAAAAAAAGCTTGGGATTGAGAATTATTTTACATTGAAATATAAATGAAATGTTTATTAAATTTATAAATATATTTTCTACAAATATAATTTTCTTTCACTATATAATGGAGATAATTTTTTTTAATATACATAAAAAAAAATTGATTATATATATATATATAGATATTTCATGTTTTATTTTAAACAAATTATTTTAAGTGTAAAAACGTAAAAATTTTGGTAAATTTTAATAATATAATTGTTTTTAATATATAAAAAAGATTTGATTATATATATAGATATTTCATGTTTTATTTTAAACAAATTATTTTAGGTGTAAAAATAAAAATTTTGGTAAATTTTATTAATTATTAAAATGTGTTAGATAATATTTTTTTTAAAAACTTTATTTAAATACAAATATTTTATCTTGAGATTAATTTTTTTGAAAAAATAAAAATTAACAGAAAAATTTGAAAAAATAAATAGAAAATTGATCTTTTAACCTTTAAAATTTTTCATTGGAAATTGAATACCAACAAATTCTATGTTTTCTTATAAATTTTAAGATATTTTAAATAAACAAAAAAATATTATTTATATTTATAATTAATAATGTTATTTATTAATAATTGTAAATATTTATTTCATAAACAATTATAATTTTTTTTTCTATTTAACGCTAATGATAAGTTAGTTTTTTATTTGCCAAAAATATATCCTTTAAAAATTTAAACATAAATCATTATTATTTTTGAAATTCAAAATTATTTATCATTTACTTTTTACCTATTTAAATAAATAAATAATGATGATAATGATTAATGTCTAGTGACATTAATTGGTGGATCCAACTTTATAAAGGTAAGAGATTACTTTAATTATTTTAAAATTGTATTTCTATGCTAAAAAAACATTCAGAGAAGCATTCTAAGATCACCATAGTTTTGACGACTTAAGAGGTTAGCAAAGTTGGTAATGTGGAATATAATTTTAAATTGTGATCTAATATGGATATAGGGAGGGCAATCCAAGAGGACTTGATTTTCATCTTCTACCCGCTTAGTGTCACAAAGGTAACACATTCTGTCATCCCATGATGTTTTGGAAGTTGTTCAACCCCCAGTTTCACTATGTAACTAGTGAGAGCTTGTTTTTATTTTAGCAATGTTGATTTTCTTTTTAACATTTTTCAAAACCAAAAAATAATTTTAACATATATTTTATAAATATAAAAAAATAATTTTAAAAAATATATATAATATTGATTTTAATTCTTTTCAAAATTGAGAAGTAACTTTAACCTATATTTTAAAGTTATAAAAATTTAATTTAAAAAAAAATTATAATATTGATTTTAATTCCTATGACTTTGGTATTCAAAATCAAATTGAAAAGAGCCAAGATGATTCACTTCCCTCACATAGCAAAGTCAACTTCAAAAATAAATCACTCATGATCATTAGGGAGTCTATGTGGCTTCAAATGGTAAGGATTTTGGCATGTTAGCTTGGATTTGGTTGGGATGATATATATATATATATATATATCGTATAATAATTGCTTGTCTTTTTCTATTTGGAGCTTTCAAAAATCTTTGATTCTAACATATGGGTAACCTTTGCATTATCTTTATTTTGTATTTTTTKATTGAGACTTTTAAGGTTGTTTTTGGTATAGTGAACTGGCACTTACAACACARTGACCATGTATATTTATTCAAAATCCAACTCAACCTCCTCTAGTGGGACARTGGATCATTATACTTTGATTTATGTGCCTTGTGATGTCTTTGATGATGTGGTTTATTGGTGGGCCTCAACTTCCCTTAACCTTAGATGCCATGGAGTTAGATTCACTATTTGAATGTCAAATCTTTCATCAAGGAATAAATTATGTCCTTATCCAAATGACATCATCAAGATTTCAACGTGTAAGGTACTCATGTGGTGGATAGAATATGAAAATATTCAAAAGTGACCTAGTTATTGTTAATAATGGCAAATGGAGGTTTGCAAGGATTTAACGTTCTTAAGACATGACAAATAGATATGGGATTAATTGGTGGAAGGATGTACGGTACTTCAAAAAACAATAATAGCTTCTCTCTTTGAAAGGATAATAGGGAATATGTAAACCAATGTGATGTATGTCAACGAATGGGCAAATCTAATCAATGTCTCTACAGTTAGAAGTGCTCCGTGAAGGATTAGAGTTGGAGTTATGGTCATATTATGAAAAGTGTCAAGGATTAGAGTTGGAGTTATGGTCATATTATGAAAAGTCTCAACGAATGGGTAATTCTACTCAATGTTTTTATAGTTAGAAGTGCTTAGAGTTGGAGTTATGGTCATATTATGAAAAGTGTCAACGAATGGGTAAATCTACTCAATGTCTCTATAGTTAGAAGTGCTCCTTGAAGGATGAGAGTTGGAGTTGGAGTTATGGTCATTATGAAAAGTTGAAGGAATAGAGTTGGAGTTATATTATGCAGCTTTTGCTTTTTAACGATGATTAGGATGGTCACTTTAAATTATGCAACTTTTGCTTTTTAATGATGACTATGATGTTCACTTTAAATTGGAGTTAATGAAATTTATAACGTTAATATATTAATGACTATCATCAAAATGCCCTTTACTAAAACATATGATTTAAAAACATATATGACGAGTATTAAACAACGGTTGTTGTTTGTATATTCAATAACATTATTCTAAATAATATTAATAAATAATGTAATTGAATACATAATTCAATGATGACTTCATGGTAGCCTTTGTTTAAGTGTCATTATGTATGTGTTGAGAGATGAGTGCTAAGATACCTTCATCATGGGGATCGGGTTCAAGGATTTTGAAAGAAAAATAGGCAAGAAATTGGTCCAAAATGTGGACAAAATATCAGTGATGGGATGAACCTTTATAATGTTAGATGGGATTAATAATGAGGAAGTGAAAGTGAATATATGTGAAGGTTTGGCCAAAAATACTATACATGGTTATGTATCTCCTATGTATGTGCAATAGGTTCATGATTTTTGTGGGAAAGAAGGCAATCAATGGAACTTCCATCAGATTTGGGTTGGAACTTGTGGGCTTGGAGAATAGGAATGGTGTGAGTCTTGGATTTCTTAATAATTTTCATGGTTATCTCTCGAGAGATCTACTAGAGGAAATACACATGGGGGGAGAAGAAGCATTATCTCCAATCATTGCGATTGACCATACCCCAAAGGTTCAAGGGTCAAAAGGAGGAATAAAACCAACTACAAACTCGTTATACACTCATTCGAGGTTAGGAACCTTAACTACCAAGACAGAAATTAAACCACCTATGTGTATGAAACAAAATGAGAAGAAAATAATTATGGAAGTTAAGGGGGGTTTTATATGTGACACCATTGTCAAATTTACTTAGTGGCTTTTTATAGGAAAATTTAGTGGGAAGGTTTTTGTGGAGAAATCTTTATGTGATTGGATATATGCAAAATGGGGGAATGAGCTTAGATATGCCCCAAAATTTAATATTGGCTCGAGATGGTCCATAACATTCCTTTTCAAATATCTAGAAGATGATGATAAAATATGGAAAGGAGGTCCCTATTTTTAGGCGGATTCAAGACTTTTAATACAAAAATGGGTACCTAGTTTCAATCATGCTTGGGAAAGGATCTCAAAGATGTCAGTGTGGATTAAGACACCCAACTTTCCAATAAAACTTTGTAAACCAAATACACTACAAATGATATGTAGCAAGTTTGGAACCTTTCTTATAATCAATAAGAAATCTCTAAAGATGGAAAAAAAATGGTAGCAAAAATATGTGTGGAAGTTAATCTAGACGATGAGTTACCTAAGGGAATTACTATCGGGGTTGGAGCAAGAGATCATTGGAAAATATTGGACTATACAAACATCCCCTATCATTGTTGTATATGCCAGGCTTCTAGGCATCTAAAATACCCATGCCCAAAGGGGGAGGTTGTTATTATTGTGGCAAGAGCAAAGGAAGCTACCACTCCTTGAGACCCACGTAAGTCCATCATTCCTCTACCCATTAAAGTTGGCTTTGACAATTTGGACTACTTTTATGAAAAACACCTTTAGGTAACTCTCCTCCTATGGAATTATTGGAGGTTAAGGATCCACCTTCTCTCAATCTTAATGAGAATCTTTAAGAACTTGGAAGAATCCTTAAGAGATTTAAGAAAAAAACATATTGTCTCAAGTTGTTGGAGGCAGGCCAAAGGCCAAAGTGGAAAAGCATGGCGTTTTTGGGAAAGAAAGCACACACAAGCAAAGCGACAGCTGGAAGGAAGAACATCATGCACACATGCAAGGAAAGCAACATCTAGAAGGAAGAACAACACACACACATGGGAGGAAGACCTAACGACGGTAGGGTTAGGGTTTTGGTAAGGTATTGTAAATGGTTGAAGAGCCCGAAATGTATAAATATAGATACTTAGGTATCATAGTGGGTTTGGTTCTGATTATTATAGTTACAAATGAGTCGATGTGATGTGTAATGTTTTGTTGTAAGACCTATTTTGTATAAGTTGTTGAGCTAGAGAGGATGAGGGAGGGTAGATCTTGAGGGTTAGATCACAGGCTGTGGAGCCTGGTGTGATCTAGTCCGCCTCATCTAAGATCTCACCCAATTGAGAAGAGCTATAAGCACCCGACGTTGTAGATGCAAAAAATAATATAATAAAAGAGCTGAGAGCCAAATCTTTGTGGACGTAGCCCCAGGAGGGGGTGAACCACGATAACATCTGTGTTATGTGATGAATTTTTGCATATCTTATTGTCTAAATCAATTATTATTATGTTGAATGAATGAGTTATTCTATTGCTTGTTTAAGTTCTTTTGCGATATTAAGGGAATAAGCCTATGGATTTACTGCATAAGTCGTGAATAACAATACATTGCATTGACAAGTCATAATAATGGGTCAATATTTAGATGGCTTATCTCACACTCAATCCTAGGCTATAAACACCTGAGTGTTACAACCACCCATTAAAGCTATCTCGGGTGAGACTGCGCAATGTATTCTGTGTGCTGCGTTGCCTTCTGGTTTACCAGGAGAGCCAATAGTTTTAGAGGCTTTGTCGGAAACCCGAACAGACATGAACCCTGGGTCAATAAACTTAGACAGAATAGAGGAACAGTAACCAACAAATGGTTATGTTGTTGTTGGTAGGAACAAGAGAGGATTGAGTAGAGGAGATAAGTCGAAGATCTGTCGGAGGCGGATCAAGAAAAGGTTAGGGAAGAGACCAATGAGCTATTAGAAAGGAATGTTGAGGCCGTGGAATCCCACAAAAGTAGAGATCGAAACTTGGCTGAGAACTAAGGAGCTAGAGTTTTCACAGAAAGACAATAGAAACCTTAGACTAACACCTCGCAAATATCTTGAGAAATACGTGTTTACTGATTTACACGAAGTCTTTTTCTGTGATTTTTCGCATTTATTGCAGGAGTGGATACTAAGGTTGAAGGATAACCACACAACGAACTAGATTCGACAGATAGAGTGGACCCCAGTAAAGATTGAGCAGCTTTAGCAGGTGAACAACAAGTTCACCTGCACAATAGACTTTTGGCTTGACAATATTGTGGCAAGGTTTATAAAAGAGTTTGCAGTTGACACAACAAAGTCATACAGTGCAGCAGAACAAGAGTTTCTACGTGGACCCCGAGGAAGGTACATTCGATCACTATATACTTTTATTAAGATACTGTTGTATAACAAAGGTGTAATGACAATGGAGTCAGACAACTAAACTTCCCTGTGTGCATGGGGGAAGGGGGGACGCACTGATAGGAAGAGGAGAAATGGAAGGAGAAAAGGATAAGGGAAAGCAGGAAGAACCCTTGGACCCGATCATGATGGATGACGACCAGATCAAGTAGATCATGGCGATAGCTAGAAAGACACATAGCAGAGTACCCTACCAATACAAGGTGAATACTAAGAAGAGAGTCGTAGCTGTGAGGGAAGGCTTGGAGAGTGACGAGGAAGAGGTAGAGGATCTCTGGGCTATGGAGTAGATTGAGGAAATCCTGCGCGCAACATATGAGAGGAAGACGAGAGGTCCAAGAACGGGGAGAGAAGGTAGCAATCCGATCCATATCAATGTCAGTGTGGAACCTATTAGCACCGCCATTTTTCTTTGCATTTTAGAGTCGGTTTTAAAGTCACGTTGTGACCCATGCGCTTGAACATGTGAATTCAGGTACGTAACACCGTGAGTTTGAAGTCAACAAGTGTCCTGTTAGCCCTTGGAAACAGGAAGGGATGTCATATTCGAAACTTGTATAAGAGGTACGAGTATGTCTTTTCCAAGAAAGTCGAGTCTTGTTGAGAAACCAGTCTTTACATGCCCCAGGTCGAGTCAAGTGGTTAATAGAGGTTGCGTCAACAAGTACAACAATTATTATTAGTTCATCATGGAGGCCGAGAGAATGAAAAATCACGACATTCGTATCATGCATGGCCATCAAGCCTTATCACTTGTATCCTACACGCGAAGATTTCCCATGGAAAAACTGCAACTTTACTTGGAATATCTCATCGCCATGAATTTGCTGTCCTCCAGCATGATTTCCTCTCCTGCCTGATTCGTTATAAATCTCAGATGCTCGAAATTCTCTTCAGTCGTAGAACCAGGCCTAAACTCTATTTGCAATTTCCCTTGCCAGTCTAGCTTGTTCATAACCTTCCCTCCTGAGCATTTGTTGGATACACTGCGCACATAGTTCACCTTGGTTGCGCCATGGTGAACTCTCAGAGCGCAAGGAAAGGCATGCAGAGCAATAGAACTGTAAGGTTCGAGCCCCAAAGGGACTGGGATTCATTCTCACCTGCGGCAGGCATTGCCAAAGACGTGAAAGGAACTATTCTTTTACCTGCAGAGAAGACCAGATCAAATCGCGGAAAATCTAAAATGGAGGGATTCACACAAAAAGGGAAGATAGTAAGAGCCCCCTCTCCCCAACAACAAATGCCTCGGAGGAGGGGCAGGCCGAGAAAGAACCAGGAGATCATGGAAGCTCGAATTTCAGAAGAACTGCGCGTCGGATTGATAGCTGAAGAACTACTCAGATGCGCCATCCGACTAGAACCTGCTGGGGGATTGAGCTGCGAAGACATGAGCAGAACAAGGAGAGAAAATATCGCAGGAGAAAATGAGCAAGTTCCATCTTAACAACTGAAGCAAACAAAGTTGGCTATCGTCGAGCTTTATCAGGAAAACATGGAATTAAGGCGACAACTAGCGATAAAGGCTACTGAAGCATCTGCAACGTAGGGTCGCGAAGAGAACGTGGCAAGGTTGAAAAGGCAGCTCAGAGAGGTGCAAGACACCATTGTACAGCTGTGAGAAACACAAAGACTGACGGAAGAAAGGCATGCGAAACATTCTAGAGAATGCGAAACGACTGAGAAGGAAGCTCGCATAGCTCTTGCCAGCGCGCAGGAAAAACAAGTTTAGCTGACGCCCGTCTCTGCACCCGCAAATGATGAGACAAATATTGGTAGTTTTAAATGACATGTTTCTCTAAAGCACACTACCATTTTGATAACGACCACAACGATCTAACAACTGCTTACTGTGCGCAGTTCTCAGCAAATGATCACATCACAGAAATCGA
Organism: Picea engelmannii; assembly: GCA_009831015.1. Lineage (NCBI taxonomy): Eukaryota > Viridiplantae > Streptophyta > Pinopsida > Pinales > Pinaceae > Picea > Picea engelmannii. Next base: position 189,724 of record ML795273.1, read on the forward strand.
AGCCGTTATTTACAGACAACAAGCTCTTGACATACACCTATTCGTCAGGACACCTGCTCAAAGGGACACAACGACACATCTTTTCTCCATGCCAAATATTGACCGACGATCCCCGTGCTGAACCTGCGAACAGTCATAAGTAAACAATCGTGATTATTGTCTATTTTTGGAAAACACTATGTGAAGAGTCTCCAACACATGTTGCTCAGTTTTCCTAGTTCTAAGGGTTAGCAGTCAGTAAGCAGGGTAGCCCAAGGGGCACCCTCATTTATATATTTCATCTTTTCGATGTAAGCCAGGTTGGTTGGAAAATTTGGTAGACGATAGCTATTATATGCAATCTGAAGTTTTGACTGGAATTTAATGCAAAGGTCCTGTGACTTGATGAAAAGATTCTAGTTGTAACAGTTGGATGTATTGTGCTTCTTTCTTTGCGTACGTGATTTCTTGTTATCTTTATTTCATATCTCTTTCTGTCTATTTCAGAACGAATTATCGAAGCTGTGGATTCGTTGTACAACGCCCCTTGTTCGTGCCACTTAGAATAAACGTTTTCCTCTAAAAGCTAACTTTGAATTCGCCCACAACGACACTCCTGAGTCACTTCCTGTAATTTCCCCTGCCACACATTATGGTTTTACACTGAAGGTTGTTTCTCACCTAGCCTTATCCTCTCGAGTCCAGTCACTGAGTCATTTGTCCCGTTTTTCCTCAGACAGACCCCATAGCCCAAGTCTTACTTTCTTGCGCCAATATAACTAGAACCCATTATATCATAGGTGTTAAATCTAGCCATTGTTTTCAAAGTCATATCCCGCGCGAAGACCGCGCCACTTTCGAGAGAGCCCTCTCCAGATCCGAAAGGCCAATTTCGGGTCTCAAAGTTGGTTGAAAAAGTTACCTTCATCATATGTTTATCAGCTGAACAGATTTACAGAGTGCTAACAGAACCCATAAATCCATGTGCGACTAATACACCAAAGAGAACACCACCATTTAGACAACCAAAGTTCAGAAGCAGTCAAACAGCATGAAGTACATCTATGCAAGGAACAACAACTGGAGGAGCCAGTTCAAGCATCACTAGTCAAGTATCTACACCACGTGGAGGTAGTAGTTCAGCATTCACAATGACAGGACATGATCCCACCATCAAGTTACTAGAATTTCGAGGAGAAGTAGCAGAAGACCCTGAGAATCACTTATTCATTTGTGCAAAGATTTGGGAAACAAAACATATCACTGATGAAGATACCAAACTTACACAGTTAGTGATTACACTACGATACCGCGCACTAGACTAGTACACGAGTTTAGACGCAAACAGTGCCCCTGGGACAAAAAGGACACTGGCGGACATTAAGAAATTATTGATAAATGAGTTCCAGAAGCCGAGCTCAAAAGATCAGTACATGAATGAGATGATCGAAATAAGACAGAAACCGAGAGAGTCTGTATGGGAGATTGATCAGAGATTCAAGCGACTAAAGGGAAAGTTAAAATATCTGATGACCGATATGCAACATAGACACTTGTTTGTCAATTCACTACTCCCACACTTAAAATATCCATTGTGACAACAAAAGTTCCAGATGCAGGCAGAGGCTCTGTAAGCAGCCTTGCAACTGGAAGAAAACCAGTACCAACAAACAGACCCAACTATTGAAGAAATGAAGGAGGATTTGAAGAATTTAACGTTTCAACTAAACCAGAATAAGAACAAAGACAAATGAGAAGTTGTTTGGTGTACCACATGCAGGACAAAAGGACACCACAAGAACGAATGTCCAACATTTGCGCAATATATGGCAGCAGGAATGCCAAACCCATTACCCACAGGAGGACCATGGTGTGAAGTCTGTAAGAAACTGGGTCACGACCCCTATCACTGCCCGATGATGCAGAAATACCAGACAGTCCCAAAGAATTCATACTGCACCTTTTGCAAGTCAGTAGGCGACGATGACAAAGATTGCAGAACTATGGAGTTGATGCGAGAAAGCACATCAGACGCATATAGAGTGTAGGTAGAAATGATGACAGGGCAAGCAACACCACAGTTTAACCCAACTTCAGCTCCATACAACACTGTGCAACAACAATATAATACTGCGCAACAACCATACAATAACATGAAGCCACAGTACAACGCAACACAACCTTCGTACAATACCGCGCAGTATAATCAGGCACCACAATACAATGTGTCGCGAGGAGACAGAGTAGGCTATAGAGGTGGAGGACGAGCAAGAGGAGGTTTCAGACGAGGTAGAGGACCAGTGGTGTGTCACAATTGCCAACAACCAAGACATTACGCAAGGGAATGTCCACTTCCACCAACAACTTGTATGTATTGTCGTGCATCGGACCACGATACAGAAGAATGTCCGACACTACTAGTAAATATCTAGGAAAAGAGGAACCAGAACAACCAGAATGTTAAGTGGATTTCCGCCGAAGCAAGGGATGAAGGACGAAACATTAATATAGTTACTCGTGGATGAGCTAAAACAGGGGACGACACTGTTCGACAAGCGCCAACACAAAATCAGGGTGAAAAAGAACGTTGAACCAAGGAAACAGTTCGACGCGCAGAAGGAAAAGGAGATATTTAAGCAAGCCCGACAAGAATTTCATAAGGAAGATATTACGACGACTTCAACTGCACAACAAAGAAAGGAAGCACCCGAATACGAAATGCCTTAGTTATTGGATCATACCAGCGAGATACATACCATGGGACAAGTAAGTACAATCAAAGGTTTTTTGCAATCATGTGTAAAGGTATTAAGTGATCCATCATCTGTGAAAATATTGCAAAATATACTAGAAAAATGTAGCATCGAGACGGAAGGAAAACTAGAACTAAAAACAGTCAATCACCTACACACAAGAAGAAGAACAAGTAGGAAATTTAGACTGAATGCCAACATTGGAGATTTCAATATGGGAGACATTATACTAGATCTAGGATCTGAAGTTAATGTACTACCAAAGAAAACATGGCAATGCATGGAAGAGCCCACATTAGGATATTCACCTGTTCAATTGAAACTAGCAAACCAACACAGAGTCCTCCCAATAGGTAGACTGAAAGGAGTGACAATAGACCTAGATGGAGTGCGCACTAAAGTAGATTTTGAAGTCATTGAAATAGTGGACGACACAACACCTTACCCAACGTTGCTTGGTTTGGATTGGGCGTTTGAAAACCAGGCCATAATCAACTTAAAGACCAGAAAAATGACATTTGAGTCAGGAGAATACAAGGTCATCGCGCCATTGGACCCATCAGAAGGGGAGAGGTTCGTAGAACCTACTTGTTTGGACCTAAAGGAAATTGACCAGTTGTACAGAACAACTGCGCGCGATGAGGATTGCGTAAACCCAACTGTAGACAGGATACTCAGTTGGTGGAGCATCACTTCTTGTGCAACAGATTTAGATACCGGTTTAGAGAACTAGCAACAAAGGCTACACGAAGTATCCAAGAGGAGATGTGCAAGAATAGACCGTGCTGTAAGATGGGTAGGCACGAAAATCAGAGAACCACCTAGTTTCCATGGAGTACACGATTTGGAAACATTCTTAGCACGGTATGAAGATGAAGTCTTAGAGAGCCAAAGATTGTTAGCACTTGATCTAGCACTCAAGGCCACACCTGCAAGATGGTGGGGCGCACACAAAGATACCATCACAGACTGGTACCAATGTAAGCGACTATTGCACATAAGGTTCGGCACAGAACAAAAAACCAACAAACAACAGAAGTATGATGGACAAAGAGCACCAACAGAGCACTTGGAGGAGTGTAGAACGCTATGGAAAATGACACCTCCAGAGGAATGGCCTCATCATTTTATACACACTGTCGAGGGCATCCTAGCGAACTAGTATACAGACGAGGAATTACGCAAAGGAACTACGACTTGGATACTATTGCAACAGAATTTCACAGTCACCTTCTCATTCGAGCATGAGAACCCCAACATAGATGCTGCTCTTAAAAATATAAGAGGAGTGATGTTCATCCAAGCACCATAAATAGAAGTTATCACAGAAGAGCAACAACGAAATAAACATACAGTCAAGGAACTATTGTCATGTTACCATATGCAAGAGGAAGCACCGGATGAAGATGATTTGCGCAATATTTAGATTGAAGAAGCAGAAGGAGAAAGAGATGTCGAAGGCCCACCCATAGAATCATAAGTCATTTCCGCATCGATTAAAGTAAAGAAAGTCAACATTGGGACAGTCGAACATCCCAAAATGGCCAACATTGGAGATTACTGGGATGAACTAACATTGGAAGGAATAACCGAGTTATTGCGTGAATATAATGACTTGTTTCCCACAACATTTACAGAGATGAAGGGTATAGCAGGAGAGCTAGGAGAGATGAAGATACCACATAGACCATAAGCGAGATCGATCAGACATCGACCATATAGACTAAACCCCATATATAAGCAGAAAGTAAAAGCTGAGATTGACAGGATGCTCGAAGCCAACATCATAGAACCGATCGAAGAATCAGAATGGATAAGCCCGATGGTAGTACAGGACAAGAAACAAGGAGGGATTAAGATATGTGTCGACTTGAGGAGGTTGAACGATGCATGCCTACATGACCCATTCCCTACGCCTTTCACGGACGAAGTGTTAGAGAACGTAGGAGGACATGAAGCCTACTCATTCACTAATGGATTATTAGGCTACCATCAGATCAAGATAGCATAAGAAGACATATACAAGACCACGTTTGTGACAGAATGGGAATCGTATCAGTACACAGTCATGCCGTTTGGACTGAAGAATGCACCAACAATTTTTTCCAGAGTAGTCATTTCTCCATTTAAGGAATTCATCCACCAGTTTCTCGAAGTATACTTGGGTGATTGGACAGTCTATAGTTTGTTGAAAGACCATGTAGAAGTCTTAAGGATAATGTTGGAAAGATGCAGACAGTGTCAGATATCACTGAATATAAACAAATGCATATTTGGAACACTGTTTGGGATACTATTGGGCCATATAGTATGCAAACAAGGTTTACTCGTAGATCCCACAAAGATTGCAGTCATTGTTAACCTACCACCACCGAAAACAGTCTGTCAGCTAAGAGCGGCATTGGGACACATAGGTTACTACAGGAAATGAGGGCCAAAAGTTAAGGGAAAGGGCTAAGCTAGAGAGCTTAAGCCAAAAGGGAATATTATATTAATATTTCTTAAAACATAAAGTATGGATAATTATTTTATCCTAAGTTCTAAAGTTGGGGACAAGTAGACCAAAGTAGCTTCCAACATGACAAGTGTCAAGTTGGGGACATGCATACATATCGTGGGGACTTAGTTCATTTTGACACCTTCACCATCATTCTTACGATCATCTCTCCCATGATTCCTTCCATCATTCAGTCATTCAGTCAATGATTCCATGACCATTTCACTCACGCATTCCGTTATCCTTCAGACATTCATTTCAGTGCATCTGAGCCTGTTTCCATAACCATTTCCGGTTGGTGTATCTGGTTAGCTTGGGAGCGGGATTGAAGAAGCGGGTTGTCAGGCCCGTGGGAAATTGAAGAGGCGGGTTGTCAGGCCCGTAAGAAATTCTTTGAGTGAGAGAATTGCTGGGAATTGATTTCCTGAAGGTGCTGAACTGCAGCTACAGTGTTCCGAGACTTCCTGTCCGGCCTGTTGCTGAAGCCCTGGAAGAGAAGTGGGGCAGCCGAAGGACTGTTAAGCAGAGAAGGGGCACACTTCCTTGGGTGGGATAGGCATGTGGGGAATGAGAGGTTGTAGGCTGTTAGTTGAGTGAGCACTGGAGACAGAGTATTTCCTGTTGTCTATGAGCCTTTAGCCTGGTTAGGAATCCCTTTACCCGGGTGGAGTTTAGTCCTATATCGGGGTTGACTCACTCTTGAGAGTGATGAAAAATGTAGTCTAAGGCTGGGAGGTTCATGGATGGTTTGTACGCGGTTGGTGACAATATTTCCAAGAGAAGTATCAAACGTATGATAAATTTGCATGCTGCATTGTTATTTACGTGCTTATGTTACGGTTTATCATATATGTGATTATAACTGTCTGTATGTTTATGGGTATTTCCCTGTATATGTTGCATATCTGTGTTTACTGTTGTTTCAGTATGAAATCATATATTTACAGAATGTAATTGTTTGTTTGCGTTTATGTGTAAAGCTTCCGCAAGAGTGTTGTATGTATATGTTATAATTGGATGTAGTTTGAAGAGAAAATTTATGTAGCATAGCTAAGTTGAATACTCGGTATGTTACAGTATGTTCCGCAGTGAGAGAATGAAAGTGTTCCCTCGTGTAGCGTGGCCCGATCATGGGTGGTCGGGGACGTTATAATATGGTATCAGAGCTTCAGTTCCAACACTGAGCCTGGATGGGCCGGAAAGGTTCAGTTGAAGTGAATATTCACAGAAGAGTAATTTTGAAGTGACCAAATTTCAAGTCACAGAGCATCCATGGAAAATTTTGGCACCGCGCGGAAAATGTTGGCGTGCAGGTGTGCGCGGTAAATTGTGGTGCCGCGCGGAAGAATATTGTGTGTGGATGCACACGCCGAATTTAGCATTGTGCGGTGAGCACACACATAGTAATGTGCACGTGTGGTGCGCAAGTATTGCAAAACACAGAGGAGTTTGGTTGGTGGACTCATAGTATGAGTATAAGTTATCTCACGACAATGTATTCAATGGTGCGCGCATATTATTGTGCGCGGTGGGGCATATTGAACTTTGGCATGGTGTAATGCATAGAGCAAAATGCATGTGGAATATCAATGAGATACCAAAACTGTGCGCAGTGGATATTGGCGCACAACACAAAAGTAGTGCGCGCAAGTTATTGGCACGACGGAGAAGAAATGGATAGTGGATATAGGTGCGTGGAAGCACGATTTACCTTGTGGTGTTGCTGTGCACGATAAATATGGGTGTACATGTTGAGTTTTTGTGTGCGCGAAGTCGTTTGGAAGGTGATGAGTCTAAGTTTAATAGAAAATTTGCATGGTATTAGAGGAAAAAGAAACACACAACCACATCAGAGCATTATTTAAAATGAATTTATAGTTGGTTTGAGAAGAAATAAATATAGTCTAAATTGCTAAGCCGAGAGCATCTCAGAAATGAATTCCGAGTTTTATATTCCTCCGATTCAGACAGATGGAAGTGAAATATAAGCTTACAAGAAAAGCATACTATGAAAGAAAACAAGACTCATAACACCACCAGTTAGAATCTTGTAATAAACGGTCTAAAATCCGCTTCTGCATTTACATAATCGTATTAATCCCAAAATTACAAAAACAAAAAGAATGATAACATTTATCCTATTGTAAAGGGACCGTTTAAGAACATGCCTATCATCTCTGGGGCCCCTTACCTCTGCTACCAGCTGTACAAAATTCGCTAAAATATACTTAATTTTAGTTGAGGACTCATTTCAGCTTAGCGATCTCCTCCTTTAAAGAATCTAACCAGACCGGTTGATTCTCTCCAACACTTTTGGCCGTTTTAGCTGTGGTTTCCTTCTTCTGCCTCTTGCTCCTTTTCTTCTTAGCAGTTGGCCTATTGATGACTAAATCCTTCATAGTAGGATTCAACCTGACTTCCAATTGTGAGTCTATAGCCAGCTCTGCGTGGAATTTAGTCGCTATAATGTGAGCAAGTACCCTTTCCTCCTTATTCACAGGAAAGTCTAGCATGTTGCCCGAATAACCAGTCTCACTAGATTTAACTTTGTCCATGTACTTCAGTTTGTGGATACCGAAATGATTTTACAGAGAGAAGAAAGTCGAGCAATTTGGAGATTATTCCATTTATGGATAAGCTGATGCCTCCATACTTGAGGATTGGTAGTTATAGAATCCTAATTATGAATCACAGACAGACTTACGTACAAATACGTTGGGTTGCCATGCTCAACTAATCCATTTCAAATGATTAGCTTTTGATTTCGTTACATGGCGGAATTCAGTTGACGTCACATGGCTGTGAAGTACCGAACGAGTGAAACAGGATGATCTGACTAGCCATCGCCCGTTCCAAAAGTGGTGGTTTTGACATATTGAAACACGTGATACCACGTCTTGGCGAAAGTGGTTTTGGAAAACCGCCTTTTGCCCAGATGTATCTCTGAAGGCGCTGCACGTTTATGTTCTCAAGACTTGGGTCTTATCTAGAATTGTCATGGTGATAACACTAGGAAATCAGAAGAGACAATTTTGATGTATATATTGAACCAAAATGGTTCATATTTTTCATGAATTGTTGAATTGTTAGCCTGATAAGTTTCTATGGCTGCACGCCTTGCATAATTAACAACAACTAGATCAGATCAGATTAGTGAAGAGTCCATAAGAATGGAAGAGGCACATGGGAATTACAATCAACAAGATGAGAGCAGAGGGATGGATGTCCATTTGGGCATTGAAGGAACAAATTCCAATGGACATGGAGAAGAAAGGAATGAAAACATGAATATGGCAGAGACCATTAAAAATTTGCAGAAGGATGTCTAAAGCCATAAAGCTAATAATGAAAGGCTTATGAGAGCCAAGGAGCAACAAGATGACTTCAACATGAAGTTATTGGAGGGCTTGAACATAATAGAAAAGAAATTGGTTATGGAGAGTGGCTGAAGCAAATATGGAAGTCACAAGCCTTTGGATGAGAAAAGAAAATCAAGAAGTGTTAGCAGACACCACCATCACTCCCCAAGGCATTCCAATAAGAGAGAAGACAACAACTCAAGTCCATCCCCTGTCAGAAGGCATAAGAGGTTTGGGGTGGATGAGCTACGAGGAGAAATGAACAAAATCAAACCTCCTACATTTGATGGTGAACACAAGAAGGATGAAGATGCAAAAACATGGTTTTCGGGCATGAGAAAGTATTTTCAATTGCATAATTATTGTTCTCATGCAGAAGGTAGAATTGCTATCTATCAACTCAAGGGAAAGGCCTCCATGTGGTGGGATCAACTTGTGCAGGTGCAACACATTAAAGAGAAAAATGTTACTTGGAGGGAATTCAAGAAGTATTTTGAGAAGAAATACTTGACTAAGAGATAATATGACAAGAAAATGAAAGAGTCCTTTGAACTCAAGCTTGGAAGTATGACCATAGATGAATACGAGAGAAGGTTTCTAGAACTGCTGAAGTATGTCTCTTTCATCAAGGATGAGACAGTCAAAATTCAAAGGTATTTGAGTGGATTGCCATCATTCATCAGTGACAAAATACAATATGATGATCCCAAGACATTGGAAGAGACCATAAGGCGAGCTAAATGCCTATATGATCAACAAAAAGCAAGGCCAACTTTCCAAAAGGCTTGGGAAGACAAAAAGATATTCAAGATGGATCAAAGGAAGAAGGGAGCTAAGCCACCATTATTCAGAAATAATCCATAGGGACAGTAAATGCCTAAAGAACCTAGAACGATTGACACAGGGAGTCAAAGGCCAAGGCAACCACCTATTCAATGTTGGGGTTGTAAAGGAGATCATAGGTTCAGAGATTGTCCTCACAGAGGTGAAAAAGGTAGCGCTGTTCACAATGTACAACAAGCTGAAACAGTGGAGGACATGGGCAGATATGTGCCAAGGATCTATGCAACCCTGGACAACAAGCAAGTAGAGTATCAGTCCCACATGATTGAAGTGGAAGGTATGATCAACAACCAAACCATTGCTATTTTAATTGATTCAGGAGCTAGTCATAGTTATATAGACCCTAAGATGGTGGAAAGTTTGCAATTGCCAAGAAGCAAGCATGGGAAATCCTGGTTGTTGCAGCTGGCTATAGGAGCCATAAGAAAAGTTAATGAGATGGTTAAGTCATGCCTCATGGACATGAATGGACTGAACACCAAGGCATATTTGAATATCTTGCCTTTAGGTTCCTATGACTGTCTAATTGGGATGGATTGGTTGGACCAACATCATACTCTCTTAGATTGTCACAACAAAGCATTTACTTGCTTGGATGAGGAAGGGAAACTAAGGAAAGTGCAGGGAATTCCCAGGGTAGTAACCATTAGAGAAATTTCAACATTGCAGCTGAAGAAATGTCACAGAAAAGGGTGTCAAATATTTACAACTCATATAGAAGAGACACCTAAAGATAAGGTGACAAATTTGGAAAATTATGCAGTCCTAGAAGAATTTGAAGATGTGTTCAAGGAAGTACCAAAACTACCCCCAAAAAAAGACATTGATTTCTCTATAAATCTAATGCCTGGAGCAGCTCCAGTGTCAAAGACTCCTTACAGAATGAGTACACCAGAATTGAAGGAGTTGCAAATGCAACTTGAAGAACTTCTGAAGAAGGGGTATATACGCCCAAGTGTGTCACCTTGGGTTGCCCCAGTCTTGTTTGTGAAAAATGAAGATGGAACATTAAGATTGTGCATTGACTTCAGACAGTTGAATAAAGTGACTGTTAAGAAAAAGTATCCTCTGCCAAGGATTGATGATCTCTTTGATCAATTGAAGGATGCAAAGATATTTTCAAAGATAGATCTTAGATCAGGATACCATCATGTAAGGATTAAAGAAGAATATATCAGCAAGACTGCCTTCAGGACAAGGTATGGTCATTATGAGTTCATAGTGGTGCCATTTGGGTTGTCAAATGCACCAACTGTTTTCGTGTGCTTAATGAATGGTGTTTTCCGAGAATATCTGGACAAGTTTGTCATTGTCTTTTTGGATGACATTCTTATATATTCTAAGTCAGAGGAAGAGCATGAACATCATTTGAGGATGGTGTTGCAAGTATTAAGGGAGCATCGGTTGTATGCCAAATTGAGCAAGTGCTCATTTTATCAGAAACAAATTCATTATTTGGGGCATATCATTTCAAAGTATGGGATAGCAGTGGATCCTGAGAAGATAGAAACCATTAGAGAATGGTCAGCACCGAAGAATGTGACAGAGGTGAGATCATTCATGGGTCTTGCAAGCTAATACAAAAGATTTATTGAAGGATTCTCAAATATTGCACACCTAATCACTTCCTTGCAAAGAAAGGGGGTGAAGTTTCAGTGGACACTGGATTGCGAAAAGAGTTTCCAAAACTTGAAAGAATTATTGACAAGTGCTCCAATATTAAGGATTGCAGACCCAAATGAAGACTTCATTGTATGCACAGATGCATGTAATGAAGGACTTGGTGGAGTCCTCAATCAAAATGGGTTTGTTATATGTTATGAATCAAGGAATTTGAAGGAGCATGAAAGAAACTATGCCACTCATGATTTGGAGTTGGCAGTCATACTGCATGCCTTGAGGAAATGGAGACACTACCTCATGGGGAAGAGGTTTGAGCTAAGAACATACCACAATGGTTTGATCAGCCAAATCTAAATGCTAGGCAAAGCAGATGGTTAGAATTTCTAAGCGAATATGACTTTGATATAAATCATATCAAGGGGAAAGAGAATAAAGTGGCCGATTCACTCAGTAGGAGGGTACATGAGCTACATGCTACAACCATTAGCATGTATCAGACTGACATTAAAAGAAAAATTCTGGAGGCTGAAAATGTAGATATGCAATACAGAGAATTGGTAGCAAAGCTACAATAGGGTAAGATACCACAAAAGGTGGGTAATTATAATTTGGGAATAGATGGAATATTGTTGCACAAGAACATAATTTTTGTTCCAAATGTCCAGGACTTGAAACATAGGATTTTGCATGAAATTCATAATGTCCCTTATGCAAGGCACCATGGATATCAGAAAACCATGGCAGCGATCAAGAGCCATTACTTTTGGCCAAGTATGAAGAGAGAGATCGCTGAATACATCGCTAGATGTATGGAATGACAAAAAGTTAAAGATGAGCATAGGCACCCAACAGGGTTGTTGCAACCTTTTCCCATTCCTGAATGGAAGTGGGAAGTGGTGACAATGGATTTTATTACGGGATTGCCCAAAACAGGAAAGCTGCATGATTCGATCATGGTGGTGGTGGACAAGCTTACAAAAGCTGCCCATTTTATTCCACTTAAAACTACTCACAAGGCAACCGATGTTGCTGATATTTTCATGAAGGAAGTGGCACGATTACACAAAATTCCTAAAACAATTGTGTCCGACAGAGACCCTGAATTCACCTCAAATTTCTAGAAAGGATTGTTCAAAGGATTCAGAATGAATCTGAACTTTAGTACTACTTATCATCCTGAGTCTGATAGACAGACAGAGAGGGTGAACAAAGTGATAGAAGACATACTGAGAATGTATGTGATGGACAAACCATTGAAATGGGAAGATTACCTGCACTTGGTAGAGTTCGCTTACAACAATGGGTATCAGGCATCGTTGAAGATGAGCCCATTTGAAGCACTTTATGGCATAAAGTGCAATACTCCAGTGAGCTGGAATAATCCAGCTGATATGACAGTAGTTGGGCCAGAGTTGCTCAAAGAGATGGAGGACCAAATGATAAAAATTAAGCAGAATTTAAAAGATGCCCAAGACAGGCAAAAAAGTTATGCCAATAAGAATAGAACCCACAGAGAGTTCAAAGTGGGTGATCATGTTTTCTTGAAGGTGAAAGCTAACATGAGTTCCTTGAAGTTAGGAAGCTGCGCCAAGTTGGTAGCCAGATTTTGTGGGCCATTTGAAATCCTAGAGAGGATTGGTCCAGTTGCTTATATGATTGTGTTAGCGTCGGAAGTCACTCCTGGATTGCAGCAGGAGTAGAGCCTGACGCCCATCAGTTTTATGTCACGATTATTTTAATGGGTGATCAAATGGGTAGAGACTCGGGAAGATATCACTGAAACTCAGGGACTGGGTTCGGCATGCGAGGAACAAAGGAGGTCTTGATCTAACTTCATTTAGTGGGTTGATTTTAAAATGAGAAGGTTGAAGACTTGGTGAGAGGAGTGGACAAACTACCTCAGGCAACAGGCCTTTCAGTAATTTGTAGAAGAAAAACTCTAAATGCGAGATCCTCTAGTTCAGAGCTTCAAGGAACTGAGAGGGGGGACTTGACTGGATTCTCCAATTCCAATTCGTTCAACGCTAAGAAAATCACAGGGACCGATTAGAAACAGTGAAACTGTTACAGTGATCAAAGTCTACATCATCCTACAACGGTTACCGCTCGACTGGATTCTCCAATTCCGAGCCGTTCTAACACAGTGTAAATAAAGACGCGAAAGAAAAACTGACATTCATAAGACAAAAAGTCTCAAGAGTCCAAACATAACCAGGAAAACAGTGCTTCATTAAAGTTTACCACTGGAAGGCTTGCTCAACCATCGATGCTTACAAAAATGGCGAAAACGCCTACATATACTCAAAAACAACCACAACAGCAAAAACAAGATGCTGCATTAAAAACATTGCGTCTGCATGTCTTCTGACAGTCTGCGCATGCAGATTATGGCCGATCATGCACCCAAGACTTGGTGTCCCTTCAGCCAAATTCGGGCAGGTATTCTTTGTCAGACGCCACCTTAACTACGCATGACTCTTGCAAGGGGAGTAGCTGAGCCATTAAGTGCCGAGCTAGCGTGTGCAGACCTCCTCCGACTGATCGAGGACTCGACATAACTTCTTTAGAAAAATGGGTACATAGGACCCTCTCGAGCAGACCACTTGCCAGATTATCCATACTTTGCACTTAATGCATGAGGAGAGGTTTCAACCACCCCTTCTCGTCTTCATTTACTCCAGGCGAAAAAACCAGGATCGAGGTCGGATCGGATGGTGCATGGAGATCACGATGATCCTTTCGGCAACTAGACTCGATGCCTTTGGCCCCTTTTGCACAGCTCCTTTCTTTCCCAAGTGACCATGGGCTATGACCCTACGTTTATTTCCGCAGGCGCTTTCGGCGTTTCGCCGATCGACGATTTCAGCTGTAAAGAATGGGAGGCTCCTTGTCTCCCGAAACACCGATCCCCGATACGTCGACTGGCCGCCACCTGTCCTTATTGGATCGGACGACCCAAACTTGCCCTGAACTATGGGCGCTACCCTTCGTGCTAAATCCCATGCAACTTGACAGCCCCAAAAACCCGATGACCGTCGATCTGCTTCGTCAATTGATCCTTGGCGTTGAAATCAGACTGCTTGCTCGCTTGATTTTTAGCCCAAAATGGACTTCTTCTGTGAGCGGCGCTCGACGCTTATGGCTGCGGCCCTTGAATAAAACACATCCGACCGGCTTTCAAACCCCACTTCTATGCGTTTACACCAGAGGCCTAAAATCAGAGAGGAGAATACCCCTATACAAGAAATGTCGCTAACATTAGGCTCCATGGGGGATAGAGTCGTCCCTGTGATGCTCTAAGAACTCATTTTGCAGTTTCAGTGCCTTGCTATTGGGCTATGGAGTCATGCTCAAAACATCCCACTGCTGAAAATACAGGCCAAAAAATAAAAGTAACAAAATAAAGCTACATGCTCAAAGGATCTTATTTATATACAGTTCTAATGCTAATAAAATATTTTACATGGGATAGGTTAAAGAAAACTTCCACCATAGCCATTCAAGCAGCTTCCTGGATAGAAGCTCCTTCCTTCTGTCGATGATCACCAATAGATGGTGTAACCGTGACAGCAGAACGGCTACACTCTTCAACTTCTCCTCACAGGGTGAAGTTGATATGGAATAGGGCGGCTCCAAGGCATAAAGAACATGCCACTCCATGTACTCGCTGACAGGATCATAGAATGAGTGGCGAATTTCGGAAAATTGGTGACAGGCAGCCTCCTCTGCTACAGAGTTGCTCACATGTGGTTGAATATCTTTGATAAGCACAGGTGAGTGGACAACTGACGTAGGCTCACTGATCTTAGGCGGTAGCTGCCCGCTGACTGGCTCTGGAATGAAATATGTGCTCAACTGTTGCTCCGGTTCCTTTTCCTCTTCTTGGCTCTCCCCCGAGTCAGATTCATATTCATCATAAATAGGGACCATGGGGTGGTTCTGCTTGCTGACTGGCTCTTCAATATATTTATAGTGATCAAATGTAGGATAAGCTTGCTGCTCATCATCACTATAATATACATCAAAAAGAGGTTGTCCTTCATTGATATGATCCTCCTCCAAAACAATGATCCCGTAAAAAATTTCTGTTTCAGGGACAGTGGGACCTGCTGCTTCTGGCTGCTCATACATAATCCTTTTCTCTTTAATCCCAGGTAAAAATATATTGTGAGAAACCCCCTGGGGGAAAAGAGAAGAATCCTCTTCCACAACTAACCCCTCTTTTAAAAAGAGAGGGTCTTTGTCATCATGAGCAGAGATGCTAGGAACATCTACTTCAACCCGATACCTAAGTGAGTCATCTACCATGGACCACATTTGCTCTATAAACTCACAATTTCCACAAGAGGCATGTTGATCGTTATGAACATCTAAAAGAGTAGAGGCATCTGATATGATGTCAGATGCTTCCGTTCTAGGGCTAACATAATTAATATCATTCAACACCTCTATATTTTCCTGGAAAATGCTTTCCTCCACAGTAAAAGATTCATCATGGACCTAGTATTTTCAAACAAAACAATCAGCTGTATAATAGTCTTTACAAAATGAATTGAAAGCTATATGAAAACCTGTTAAAGAGCGGATGCTTGCAGCGGGAAGAGATCGACACCACTCAAGAGAAGCTCCCTTCAATGAATACCTGAAGAGCTTAATCCAGACATCCTCATGTGTGATATGGTGTCGGTGAATAGCCTCATGGAAGTCCAGTAAATGCTCAGCTGGTTCCTCCCAACTTGTTGCATGAAATTCAGGGAGGAAATCTTCCCATTGGTCTCTATCAGGAAGTGCATTAGGAAACCCAACTATCTGGGAAAAGTCACAGAAAGCAAACCTTTGAGCCATAATTTTCTCCATATCGAACCAATGGAGTCGCCAATCGATCCTCGAATCATGGAGTCACTAGGTGAAAGATGCGCAACTTCAAATATGCCTGGTCCTTGTTCACCATCAAAGGCCAGATCTTAACGTTGTCGTTACCCCAGGAAGCTTCTCAAGATGAGAAAGCAGCTGCTGAAACCTTCTCGAGAAAGCTCCTTAGGGTCAGCTTTCAGGTGTGCTAACAGTAGTCACAACAGAAATAGTGATGTGGAAACAATGGAGTCGCCACAGTGGAGTCGCCAGGTGCATAGTAGCAATCTTTAAGGGCTCTGATGTCTAATGCACCTTCAGAATCAGAGGCTCAATGTCGTTCTGCCTAGGGAAAATCTTCA
Organism: Picea engelmannii; assembly: GCA_009831015.1. Taxonomy (NCBI): domain Eukaryota; kingdom Viridiplantae; phylum Streptophyta; class Pinopsida; order Pinales; family Pinaceae; genus Picea; species Picea engelmannii. The sequence continues at coordinate 205,991 of ML795273.1, forward strand.
ACTTCGTCCCCGGCAACGATGCCAGAAATGTTAGCGTCGGAAGTCACTCCTGGATTGTAGCAGGAGCAGAGCCTGAAGCCCATTAGTTTTATGTCACGATTATTTTAATGGGTGATCAAATGGGTAGAGACTCGGGAAGATATCACTCAAACTCAGGGACTGGGTCTGGCATGTGAGGAACAAAGGAGGTCTTGATCTAACTTCAGTCAGTGGGTTGATTTGAAAATGAGAAGGTTGAAGACTTGGTGAGAGGAGTGGACAAACTACCTCAGGCAACAGGCCTTTCAGTAATTTGTAGAAGAAAAACTCTGAATGCGAGATCCTCTAGTTCAGAGTTTCGAGGAACTGAGAGGGGGGACTTGACTGGATTCTCCAATTCCAAGTCGTTCAGCGCTAAGAAAATCACAGGGACCGATTAGAAACAGTGAAACTGTTACAGTGATCAAACTCTACATCATCCTACAACAATTACCGCTCGTCTGGATTCTCCAATTCTGAGCCGTTCTAACATAGTGTAAACAAAGATGCGAAAGAAAAACTGACATTCATAAGACAAGAAGTCTCAAGAGTCCAAACATAACCAGGAAAACAATGCTTCATTAAAGTTTACCACCGGGAGCCTTGCTCAACCATCGATGCTTACAAAAATGGCGAAAACGCCTACATATACTAAAAAACAACCACAGCAACAAAAACAAGATGCTGCATTAAAAACATTGCGTCTGCATGTCTTCTGACAGTCTGCGCATGCAGATTATGGCCGATCGTGCACCCAAGACTTGGTGTCCCTTCAGCCAAATTCGGGCGGGTATTCTTTGTCAGACGCCACCTTAAATGCGCACGGCTCCTGCAAGGGGAGTAGCTGAGCCATTAAGTGCCGAGCTAGCGTGTGCAGACCTCCTCCGGCTGATCGAGGACTCGGCATGGATTCTTTATAAAAATGGGTACACAGGACCCTCTCAAGCAGACCGCTTGCCAGATTATCCATACTTTGCACTTAATGCCCGAGGAGAGGTTTCAACCACCCCTTCTCGTCTTCATTTACTCCAGGCGAAAAAACCAGGATCGAGGTCGGATCAGATGGTGCATGGAGATCACGATGATGCTTTCGGCAACTAGACTCAACGCCTTTGGCCCCTTTTGCACGGTTCCTTTCTTTCCCAAGTGACCACGGGCTATGACCCTACGTTTATTTTCGCAGGCGCTTTCGGCGTTTCGCCGATCGACGACTTCAGCTGTAAAGAATGGGAGGCTCCTTGTCTCCCGAAACACTGATCCCCGATACGCCGACTGGCCACCACATGTCCCTATTGGATCGGACGACCCAGACTTGCCCTAAAATATGGGTGCTACCCTTCGTGCTAAATCCTGGGCAACTTGATAGCCCCGAAAACCCGATGACTGTCGATCTGCTTTGTCAATTGATCCTTGCCGTTGAAATCAGACTGCTCGCTCGCTTGATTTTTAGCTCGAAATGGACTTCTTCTGTGAGCTGCGCTTGGCGCTTATGGCTGCGGCCCTTGAATAAAACCATCCGACCGGCTTTCAAACCCCACTTCTATGTGTTTACACCAGAGGCCTAAAATCAGAGAGGAGAATACCCCTATACAAGAAATGTCGCTAACAGATTGCATTGCCTGCATCTATGTCTGTTCATAATGTATTCCATGTATTATTGCTAAAGAAATATATTCCTGATTCTAATCATGTTATTGATTGGAATGTGATTCAGGTGGAGCAAGAAGGCGCTTTTCAAGTGCATCTAGTGCGCATTTTGGACCGGAAAATCAAGCAGCTCCGGAATCGAGCCACAGGGCTTGTAAAGGTCCAATGGACCTGGTACGGTCCTGAGGATGCTACTTTGGAGCATGAGGATGGAATGCGGACAGAATACCCGCATCTTTTTGAGGATTTTTGAAAATTTTGTTGTATATGGGTATATGATGCACTTAGGACAGTGCATAAATAAGGGGAGGGGATTGTAATATCCCTCAACCAAACCCAATTGTAAATGTAATGTAAGTGTACTTAAGTTGGTGAGTCTTTTTGACATGATTTTGTAATGCACCTTTCATGGCATAGTGCGTGCATGTACTACGTAGTAAAATGATGTAGTGTGCACATTCCCGGATACCGCACGCAGTAACTAAAGTGCGTGCAGTATGGTGATCAGGGAGCCTTGTGTATATGATATGTGTTATAGGCTAGTGAGCCAGTTATTATAAGCTGGGATGCTTATGTTTTGGAATTAGGCCAGAGCGCTTAGATGATAAAGGCCAATGCGCCTATATTGTATATGTCTCATGATTAATATAAAATACATCGCTGCGCGCAGACCGACCACAATAAAAGAGATGGGGGACTGAACTCCACCAGTTAGGGAAAGGGAGGGCCAAAAGTTAAGGGAAAGGGCTAAGCTAGAGAGCTTAAGCCAAAAAGGAATATTATATTAATATTTCTTAAAATATAAAGTATGGATAATTATTTTATCCTAAGTTCTAAAGTAGGGGACAAGTGGGCCAAAGTAGCTTCCAACATGACAAGTGTCAAGTTGGGGACATGCATACATATCGTGGGGACTTAGCTCATTTTGACACCTTCACCATCATTCTTACGATTATCTGTCCCATGATTCCTTCCATCATTCAATCATCCAGTCAATGATTCCATGACCATTTTACTCACGCAGTCCGTTATCCTTCAGACATTCATTTCACTGTATTTGAGCCTGTTTCCATAACCATTTTCGGTTGGTGTACCTGGTTATCTTGGGAGCAGGATTGAAGAAGCGGGTTGTCAGGCCCGTGGGAAATTGAAGAGGCGGGTTGTCAGTCCCGTGAGCAATTCTCTGAGTGAGAGAATTGCTGGGAATTGATTTCCCGAAGGTGTTGAAGTGCAACTACATAGCTCTGAGACTTCCTGTCCGACCTGTTGCTAAAGCCCTAGAAGGGAAGTGGGGCAGCCGAAGGAATGTTGAGTAGAGAAGGGGCACACTTCCTTGGGTGGGAAAGGCATGTGGGGAATGAGAGGCTGTAGGCTGTTAGTTGAGTGAGCACCTGAGACAGAGTCTTTCCTGTTGTCTACGAGCCTTTAGCCTGGTTAGGAATCCCTTTACCCGGGTGGAGTTTAGTCCAGCTCAAGGGTGAATCACTGTTGAGAGTGATGAACAGTGTAGTCTAAGGCTGGGAGGTTTGTGGATGGTCTTTACACAGTTGGTGACAATCTTTCCAAGATAAGTACCAATCGTATGATAAATTTACATGCTGCATTGTTATTTACGTGCTTATGTTACGGTTTATCATATATGTGATTATAACTGTCTGTATGTTTATGGGTATTTCCCTGTATATGCTGCATATCCGTGTTTATTGTTATTTCAATATGAAATCATATATTTACAGAATGTAATTGTTTGTTTGCGTTTATATGTAAAGCTTCTACAAGAGTGTTGTATGTATATGTTATAATTGCATGCAGTTTGAAGAGAAAATTTATGTGGCATAGCTAAGTTGAATACTGGGTATGTTACAGTATGTTCCGCAGTGAGAGAACGAAAATGTTCCCTCGTGTAGTGTGGCCCGGTCATGGGTGGTTGGGGACGTTACAATATGGTATCAGAGCTTCAGTTCCAACACTGAGCCTGGATGGGCCGGAAAGGTTCAGTTGAAGTGAATATTCACAGAAGATTAATTTCGAAGTGACCAAATTTCAAGTCACAGAGCATCCATGGAAAATTTTGGCACTGCACGGAAAATGTTGGCGTACAGGTGTGCGCGGTAAATTGTGGCGTTGCGCGGAAGAATATTGTGTGCAGATGCACGCGCTGAATTTAGCATTGCGCGGTGAGCACACACATAGTAATGTGCATGTGGGGTGCGCAAGTATTGCAAAACACAGAGGAGTTTGGTTGGTGCGCGCATAGTATGAGTATAAGTTGTCTCGCGATAGTGTATTCAATGGTGCACGTAGATTATTGTGCGTGGTGGGGCATATTGAACTTTGGCATGGTGCAATGCATAGGGAGAAATGCATGTGGAATATCAATGTGCGATACCAAAACTGTACGCAGTGGATATTGGTGCACAACGCAAAAGTAGTGTGCACAAGTTATTGGCATGACGAAGAAGAAATGCATAGTGGATATAGGTGCGTAGAATCATGATTTACCTTGTGGTGGTGCTGTGCATGATAAATATGGGTGTACAGGTTGAATTTTTGTGCGCGCGAAGTCGTTTGGAAGGCGATGCGTCTAAGTTTAATAGAAAATTTGCATGGTATTAGAGGAAAAAGAAACACACAACCGCATCAGAGCATTATTTAAAATGAATTCAGAGTTGGTTTGAGAAGAAATAAATATAGTCTAAATTACGAAGCCGAGAGCATCTCAGAAATGAATTCTGAGTTTTATATTTCTCAAAGGGTTGGAAAACCCAACAGAAGGGACGAGATGCCATTACGACCATGGATAACACTCCAGGAATTTGATAAATGGGCAATAGATTTTGTGGGACCAATCAATCCACCAACAAAAAGAACAGGAGCAAGGTACATTATCACCGCGACAAAATACCTAACCAGATGGGCGAAAGCCGCACCAGTAAAGGATTGCAGAGCAGAAACAACAAAACACTTTTTATTTGAGCCAGTAATCACTAGATTTGGGTGCCCAAGAATTTTGATGAGCGACCAAGGCACACACTTCATCAACAACACCATCAATGCTATGACTGAAGATTTTGAAGTCCATCGCTAGAAGAGCACACCATATCACCCACAGGTGAATGGCATAGTGGAAGCATTTAACAAAATTCTGGAGAACGTGCTGACAAAGATCTGTAACGTCAACAGGGACAACTAGGATCTCAAAGTACCAATAGTATTATGGGCTTACAGGACTAGGTGCAAAAAGTTGACAGGGCACACACCATTTAAACTAGTTTATGGCCAAGAAGCAGTGGTGCCATTAGAATTTCTAGTACCAAGCTTACGCATAGAAGCAATTACACAAATGACAGAATGACTCACAATACAGGAGAGACTGAATCAGTTAATGACCATGGAGGAAGAGCGGATCCTAGCAGGATTCCACCAACAAGTTCAGAAAGCAAGAGATAAAGCTTGGCTCGATAGACACATCAAGAAGAAAATGTGAACGGGTAGCAAAAGTCCTGGGACAAGTAGAGGAAGCCAAGACACACATAGCATAGACCCAGGCAAAGTGCGTGGAACTGATCAGTGGAAAAATTGCAGTCCAGATAGTGGAAACACTCAAGGAGAAGACTGCGCAGGCGCAGACACAGGTAACAGAGCTCAAGGAAAAGTTCCAGGTGATCACCAAGGAGGTCGAAGAAGCGCACAAGGGTTAGGTGGCTTGGGAGGAGTCACATGTTAGTGTTGGGGGCCTGTTGGAGGCAGGCCAAAGGCCAAAGTGGAAAAGCATGGAATTTTTGGAAAAGAAAGCATGCACGAGGAAAGCGACAACTGGAAGGAATAACAACACGTGCGCATGCAAGGAAAGCAACAGCTGGAAGTAAGAAAAACACACATGCATGGGAGGAAGACCTAACGACGATAGGGTTAGGGTTTTGGTAAGGTATTGTAAACGAATGAAGAGCCCAAAATGTATAAATATAGATACTCAGGTATCATAGGGGGTTCAGTTCTGATTATTGTAGTTACGCATGAGTCGATGCGATATGTAATGTTTTGCTGTAAGACCTATTTTGTATAGTCTATTGAGCTAGAGAGGATGAGGGAGGGTAGATCTTGAGGGTTAGATCGCAAGCTGTGGAGCTTGGTGTGATCTAGTCCGCCTCATCTAAGATCTCACCCGACTGAGAAGAGTTGTAAGCGTGCGATGTTGTAGATGCATAAAATAATATAATAAAAGAGCTGAGAGCTAAATCTTTGTGAAGATAGCCCCAGGAGGGGGTGAACCATGGTAACATCTGTGTTATGTGATGAATGTTTGCATATCTTATTATCTGAAGCAACTATTATTACGTTGAATGAATGAGTTATTCTATTGTTTGTTTAAGTGCTTTTGCGATATTAAGGGAATAAGACTATGGATTTACTGCATAAGTCGTGAATAAAATACGTTGCATTGACAAGTCATAATTATGGGTCAATATTTAGTTGGCTTATCTCACACTCAATCCTAGGCTATAAACACCCGAGTCTTACAACCACCCATTAAAGCTATGTTAAGGTCCTAACCCGCACATAGGTAGATTAATGTATTCGGATGTAATAAAGGTCAATATTAATAAGACCTTTCAATAAAATAGAATAAGGCGGATGTAAGAAGACCTAATAGAAGCTTCCGCTTCTAGAAGGATC
>ML795273.1:238867-250468 GCA_009831015.1 Picea engelmannii
ACATGTTGAATGTCTGAATGCTATACTCTGGTTTAGTCATCCCATTGATCCATTTTGATAAAAAACACCAAAAACATTGAGTTCTTAAGTTACCAAGCACCTCTGGTCTGCAACCACGGAGGGTTTCTTGGAGAGTTAACAATCACAATATATTGGAATGGGCTCATCATACTCAACCTGTATATCTATCAGAGTTTGTTTCATCCATAGAACCTGTGTACAACATGTTGCTACTACAATATACTCTACCTTGGCTGTATATAGAGGTATTGATTATTGTTTCTTGCTTAGCCATGATACTAAACACTCACCCGAGTAGAACGCTGCTCCACTGGAGATTTGTCAGTCATCAATACAACCTACCCAATATGCATCTGTGTAGGCAATAAGTGTTAGATCCTTTCCTTTTGGATACCATAATCCAAACTCTTTTGTTCATTTGAGATATCTGAAAATCCTCTTCACTACTAATACATGTGATTCCTTTGGTGCTGCTTAAAATCGTGCCCCCTGTCCAATTGCTTGCATTACATCTGGTCTGGACGTTGTCACATATAGTAGACTACCAATCATTGAACTATATTGCCTCTGATATGTAGACTTTGAATCATCATCTTTGCTTAACTTGCAACTGGTTTGCATGGGAGTGATAATTGGTTTGCAATCTTCCATTCTGAACCTCTTTAGTATTTCTCTGATATACTTGGTTTGAGAAATAAAAATTCCTTGGTTGCTTTGACGTATCTGAAGTCCCAGAAAGAAGGATAGTTCTGCAAGTAATGACATTTGAAATTCATTGTGCATATCCATCTCATTTTCAACCATTTCCTTGTAGATCTTGAAATTTTCAAAAGCTTCTGATTTTTTCTTGAGAAAGCAAACTGCAGTCATTCTTGTATAATCATCAACTAATAACATAAAGTATTTCTCACCTTTTAAGCCCTTTTTTGTAGTTGTTCCAACTAGATAAGTATACGCAATTTCCAATGGTCTTGTCGTTGAATATTCCTTTGATTTGAACCTGGTATTTGTTTGCTTTCCTTGTTGACAATGCTTACATAAAGTGTTGGTTTGTTTCGTGATCTGGGGCATTTCTCTGACTGATTCTCTTTTGCTGACTTTGAAAAGGTTATCAAAATGTATGTGACCCATTCTTCTGTGCCATAGCCAACTTTCATCTTCCTTTCCTAGACAACACTTTTAATTTCCAATTTCACTTAACCCATATATGTTGCTTGAAGTTCTCGCAGCTGTAGCAATCAATTTTCCTGAACCTTCTTTTCTTATCTCACACTTTTGTGAATCAAAAGTAACTTTATGACCCTGGTCACACATTTGACTCACACTTAGAAGATTATGTTTCATATCTTGTACTAGTAGAACCTTTTCTGCCTTTGTATTCTTCTTCCCAATTATGACTGTGCCTTTTCCAATGATTTTGGTTGAATCATCATTTCTGAAGGAGACTGATCCATCTCTTTCCTTTCATAATGTAAGAAACTTGTCTCTATCACCTGTCATGTGTTTTGAACACCCACTGCCAACATACCAACCACATTTCTTCTGCTTATCTTTTAGAGAGAGTGTGCATTCTTCATTGCTATACTGATCCTGCTTTCTTATCCATGTCTTTTTCTGATGTTCCTATCTGTGACTGTTGTTATTTTGTTGCGGTTCTCTAGGAGGGACTGTCATTCTGCAATCTTTGGCCACGTGTCCAAAATTGTTACATTTGTAACATTCCACTTCAGTGCTCAAAGATTCAAACATGTTGTAACTTCTTCTCCGTGTTTCACTAGGCCTTCTTGGATAACCCCTTTGTGTATGACTTTCAAAGTTATTTTTGTTCCTGTTGTTAGATCTGCAATTCACAACTTTATGTCCAAAATTATTACATGCATAACATAAACCAAAAAAAATAGTTTGATACCTGGGAGTTGAAGATCTTCTGAAAGGAGGCACTCTTATGAATTCTTCTTCTTCCTGAGGCCTATCCGTCGGTTGTTGATTATGAAATCTGAATCTTCTCGGTGGAGGAGTGTCCCTGTAACCTTCCTTGTAGATATTCCTATTCCCCTTGATTGTTTCTACAAAGATTTTTGGATATGTTTCTTGCTCCGTTGTTTTGGAGCTTGATCCTTTTTTTGTCTGATTGTATCCAAGTCCGGACTTGCCATGATGAGATTTTTGACTGTTGATAATGTCATCCAAAATTTTTGAGCTGTTCTGCATATTTTTCTTTTGAAGATCCTTTCTTAATGTGACAATCTCTGCTTCGAAATTTCCAATGATCTTGTATTTTTCTTCTAGCTGTTCTTTGAGTGCTTCTTCAATTATTTTATCTTCTTCTATTTGAACCTTCAAATTTGTGATCATTTGTTCTAGTTTTTGAGTGTCTTCTTTCTTGTCTAGTTCTTCTTATAGTTTCTTGTGTTTCTTCTTTTCTCTTCTGATAACTTCTATGTCACACATTAATTCCTCTCGGTAGTCAACTTCTGCCTCTCTAATTTCTTCTTCGACTTCTTCATATTCTTCTTCGGCTTCTTCATATTCTTCTTCGAAGTCTTATTTATACGAGTCTTCTAATGCCATGAATAAAACTCTTTCTGTCTCACTGTCACTGACTTCATATTCATCTGATGATGAGATGTCTTCTTTGGTGCATAAGATTTTCTTGAAAACTTTCTTTGTGGTTCTTTTGCCTTTATATGTTTGTTTACCTTTTGAGTAACCTTCATCATTTCTCTTTTTCTTATCAGGACATTTGTTAGAAAAATGACCAATACCATCACAATTAAAAAAAATTAAAGGAAGCTTACCTCTATACCTACCGTCGGTTCCCTTGTTCAGTCTTTTGACAAAGTTGGCCACTTCTTCATCATCTTCCGAGACGTCACTGCTGTTGCTATGTTTTTCTTTTTGCCTTCCCTTTTGCTTTGACTTTTTGGATGCTTTGAAGGTTGCTTCTTTTATATCTGGATTTTCCTGTTCAGTTCTCATTTCATATGCTGTGAATATTCCATGTAATTCGTCAATGCTTATTGAGTTTAGATCTGATCTTTCTTCTAGTGCTGATATCTTAAGGTCAAATCTCATAGGAAGAGATCTTAGTACTTTTTGAACAATTACAGTTTCTTTGATTTCTTCTCCCAATCCTATGATTTCATTTACTGTTTCATCAACTCATAAAAAGTAAGTTGCAATATTCTCATCTTCCTTCATCTCAAGTTGTTCGAATTGACCTCTGTAAGTTTGAAGCTTTACTGCTTTGACTTTTGAATCTCCTTCATAAATATTTTGAAGTTTGTCCCAAATCTCTTTAGCGGATTTAGAATGTGCAACTTTGGTGAATACTGTTTTATTAAGACCATTTAGAAGTGCATTTTTGGATTTGGAATTATTCTGACCGAGTTTCACTGCTTTGTCATTTGTTGGCGGAACTACTGGTGTTGTATATCCATCTACAATTGATTGCCAAATTTCAAATCCCTGTATATATGTTTTCATCCTTATGCTCCAAAATGCATACTTCTGTCCATTGAACTATGGTATTCCATTTTTATACAAGTTGTTGCTCTCCATGATCTACCTTTCAATGGTTAAACTAATTTCTGAAGGAATCTTCTCTGATAACAATTGTTGGATTATTGAGAGGGGGGGTGAATCAATAATAGAGCAATTTAATCTTTTTTAACCATATAATCCAAGTGTTATATCAATAGCATTATCATCCAACAAATGCAGAGTAAATAAGAAATAAACAAATGAACAATCATACACATGCACAGTACACTAGTGTTTTACGTGGAAACCCAAAGCGGGAGTAAACCACATAATCCTTTTTCTTATATGTCTTGAAGAATTACATTCATTGGAAGCATCAAATTCCTTTGTTTTCTAGCTATAACTGGAAGGAGGCTCCAAACCCCTTGTTTCTCAGGCTACAACCTGAGGGAATATCTAACTCCCCTATTCTCTGGCTACAACCAGAAGGAGGCTACAACCCCCTATGTCTCCGACTACAACCGGAAGGTGGCTACAACCACCTGTCCTTGCCCAGTCCAACTGCCCTGAAGTAGAAGTAGAATGACAGAACCATTGTCATACTATCACTGTGAGATATACCAATGTAAACCTGTACCAATAAACCTGAACCATGCATCAACCTGTACCTCAACCTGTAATCAACTTGTACCATAAACAAGTGCATCAACCATGCACCAACTTGTACCAAACAACCTGTAATCAACCTGTACCATAAACAAGTGCATCCAACCATGTACCAAGTATGTACCAATCATGTGTCAACTAATCATCAACTATGACTTATCAATATGTACCAACATCATCAACTATACACCTCATGTATGTGCCAACTCATCAACTACTTGTCTCAACCATGTACCCAACATGTACCTTAACCAAAAGCCTTCATCAATTTCATCATCCAAATATGATTTGTAACTCTGTAATAGACCTGGTGTATATGATCACATACCTTCAAACCTTCCTTAACTTTCACAACAAGAGACTAACATTTTCATCAAACTTTTCTTTAGTCTCACATGACTAGTTTGGGATTAGTCAACAACCCTAACTTGAAATAATCATAACTATGTACCTGTAATGAATAAAGATATGAAAATAGTACACAATGTTCTTCATTTTGTTTTATGCAATTCCTACAGGTGTCACTACTTGGAACCTCTCAGAAAAGGAGTTATAGCAAAAATGACATACCTTGCTGAATTCTGACTTATTCTAGAGAGTGACCTTGTAGAGCGTGCCTCACACGAAATATTTGTTGAATCGTTCTGAAAATGTTACAAAGAAAAAAATAGACTATACTCTAACCAACACATTTGGTATTACTGAATTTGGATCTGTTATGAAGAAGTTATGACGTTTTTACCCGAAACACGTGTTTTAGACTAGTTTCAGGACTAGCCACAAACCCTATTTTCCACAAAGTGTAACTCCAAAAATACAATGACCCACAAGATTTTTTTTTTATCATAGATACTTGGATATGTTTCCTCAGTGTCCTATCAATTTCACGGTCTGAATCATTCTAGAAAAAATGTTATTTCAAAAATTGTGAGATGACCTGTAAATAACATACCTTAGAAAGCATCATCAAAAGAATTTGTCCTCCCTTGAATTCCAGCCTTCTTTTCTTCACCTTACCTCTGAAATTCGGCTTATATATCCTTTGGTTACCTCATTCACCTATATATTCAATATTCTCAAGTGTGATATCAAATGAGAGAGCCTTGCCTGTTATTTATACTCCCCAAGTAGCTTCCTTAGAAGCATCTTCTAGGTCACTTTGCCCACTTTCCATATTTTAGGGTTAACCCACTTCTAATTTATCCATTAAATTTATTATTTAAATAATATCTTTTGTATTCGATTTGAATTATAGTACACTCATCACTTCACTTTATTATTTACCTTCTAAAATCTCTTAAACCACTTTGACTACTTTGACCTTTTGGGGCTTCTAGATGACATATGAGGGTCCTCCAACTTCGTAAGGCCATAACTCTCAAACTGTGAGGAGTTATGTGACGTTCCACATACCACCAAAAATGGAATGACATGTAATATCCATATAGAATAGTCTTACCTACAAATGTATCAAAACTCATACCATTATCCATCAAACAAACTTTGCTCCATTACCCAAACCTGGGTTCCCCAACTTCTCATGGACATAAGTCTCTAACCGTGAGGATTTATGTGACGTTCCACATACCACAAGAAACAAAATGAAATGTAATATCCATATAGAATAGTATTACCTTCAAATATATTAAAACTCATACCATTATACATGAAACAACCTTGGGTCCATTACCCAAACCTTTGTGCTACCGGAATTTTCTACCAGACTTTCTTCAAGGGTTGACATCAATGACAACCAACATTAATCAACATACGATCTGGCTCTACTAGGAACTCGCCCACGTGTTCCACCTGTATCATTTTCCAATAAACAACGTGAGTACAGTCATGCATATACTTTTTCAATAATGCAACATGAAACACATCATGTACTTTTACCGTAGCTAGAAGTGCAAGTTGATAAGCTATAGGTCTTATTCAAGCAAGTATCTCAAATGGACCACAATATCTAGGTGTTAGATTAGTATACCTACCCATCCGTAAAGAACTCTTTTTTGGTTGAAGTCTAATATACACATGATCTCCAACATTGAACTCTCTTGGAGTTCTTTTTGCATCAACATAACTTTTTTGCATGTCTTGAGCTACTTTCAGGTTCTGCTATACCTGTTTCACTGTTAGTTCTATGTATTTTAACATATCTGGTCCTATCATCAATCTATTAACAAGATTACTCCATGAAACATGTGTATTACATTTTCTACCATATAAAATTTCAAAAGGACTAAGCTTTGCCGAAGCTTGATAATGATTATTATAAGCAAACTCAACTAAGTACAACTATTCTTCCCATTTACTAGGTCTGTCCATAACATACAATATAATCATGTCTTCAAGAATTTGATTAGTTCTTTCAGTTTTCCCATTCGTTTGCGGATGATAAGAAATACTGAAGTTCAATTGGGTATCTAACCTTTTAAATAAAGCCTTCCAAAAATTTCCTATAAACTTAACATCTCTATCAGATATTATAACTTTAGGAATTCCATGTAACCTAATGTTTCCTTCATGAATATTTCTGCTATATTAATAGCTTTGTAGGTTGATTTCATAGGTATGAAGTGTGCTGCCTTACTTAATTTATCAACCACAACCATAATTGAGTCATTTGTTTTACTACTTCCAGGCAATCTAGTAATAAAATCCATACTTATCACTTCCCATTTTCATTATGGAATGGGTAAAGGTTGTAGTAGTCCAGCTGGATGTTGGTGTTCAACCTTAACTTGTTGACACTCTAAGCATCTAGCTAGATATTCTATGATTTTTCCTTTCATATTTGGCCGATAGAATTCCTTTCTTAACATGGTAATGAATTTTCGGCAACCTGGCTGTCCAAAATATGGTTTCTTATGCAGCTCATCTAAAATTAATAGCTTAATTTCATTAGATTCCAGTACATATAATCTATTTTTATACATTAACAATCCACTTTTTGAGAATCTAAAATCTGATTCTGCTATTCCTGCTGAATTATCAAAATTTTTTAACTTAATATTTTGATATTCTAGGTCTTTTTCAACTGCTAACCTTACCCTTTCTTCTAAATCTGTTTCATAGTTACTTCTAGTAATTGTATAAATCATGTTTGCATGTCTACTTAATGCATTTGCCACTTTATTTTCCTTTCCCTTAATGCGTTTTATCTCAAAATCATATTTGATTAAGAAGGCTAACCACCTTGCTTGATGAGCATTTAAATTATGTTTGTCAAACATATATTTTAAGGTGATGTTATTTGTCAACAATAAGAATTTTCGGCCTACCAGATAATGGCGCCACATTTTTAATGCATGTATTATTGCAGTGAATTCCAAGTCATGTGTTACATAATTTTCTTCATGTTTCTTTAGTTTATGAGATTCATAAGCTATCACATGGTTTTCTTGGATTAACACTCCTCCAATCCCTTCATGACATGCATCCGTACATACTACAAAGTCTTTATCTAGGTCTGCTAATTTTAATATAGGAGTTGTAGGTAAGAGTTGTTTTAGTTTGTTAAAACTCTCTTGACATTTCTCATACAAGATGAACTTAGTTCCTTTCTTTTGCAATGATGTTATAGGATATGCATTCTTGGAAAACCCTTCTATAAACTTTCGATAATATCCAATTATACCCATAAAGGATCTTATGCCCAAAACATCCTTAGATTCAGGCCAATTCATTATATCCTTTATTTTATTTGAGTCAATTGCTATACCTTCTTTGAAAATTACATGTCCCAGATACTAAATTTTGTCTTTAGAAAATTCACACTTAGTTTTGCATATAATTTTTATTCTCTTAGTATCTGTAATACTATTCTTAAATGTTCTTCATGCTCCTTTTCATCCTTGGAATAGATGAGTATATCGTCTATAAAGACGATCACAAATTTATATAGACATTTACTCAAAATATTGTTCATCAAACACATGAATGCGACTGGGGCATTAGTCATCCCATAAGGTATTACAACAAATTCGTAATGTCCGTACCTTGTTCTAAATGTTGTTTTATAAATATCCCCATCCTTTATCCTAACTTGATGATAACCAATATGTAAATCAATCTTAGAAAAGATTGTAGCTGCCTGTACTTGATCAAACAGATCATCGATACGAGGTAATGGATATCTATTTTTAATAGTCATTTTATTAAGTTGCCTATAATCAATACAGAGACGTAAAGTTCTTTCTAACAAAAAGTACTGGTGCCCCCCATGGAGACACACTTGGTCGGATATATTCTTTATCTATCAATTATTGCAATTGACTTTTTAGTTCATTTAACTCTAGGATATTCATCGTATAAGGAGCCTTAGAAGCATATACTGCTCCAGGTATCAGGTCTATGGAGAAATCTATTTCTCTCCTAGGAGGTAGTCCAGAAATATCTTGGAATACATCCTCAAATTCCTGCAATATTGGAAAGTTATCTAACTCATTATTACTTTCCTCTTTTTCATCATAATTTTTGTGTACAAAAAGTAGTTTACACCCTTTTTGAATGTATCTTTTAACTTGTAAGGTTGTTATTTCTCTAATACTAACAGGTCTTGATACTCCTTTAATGTTTATAATGTTACTTCTCTCATCTACACAGGTAAATGTTTTATTATAGCAATCTAAGACCACTTTAAACTTTTCCATCCAATCCATACCGATTAGCACATCATAAGATCCTAATGGTAATATCTTTAAGTCTATTTGTGTTATTAATCAATTCATGCCAAGTTTGCAGTTTTTAACAACATCTATAATTCTCCTTTTAGTTCATGTAGCTAACTGTACTAACCATGACTTTTCAAACTTTTCCTTATGTAACTTACATATTTCTACAACTCTTGGTGAAATATAACTTAAACTAGCACCTGGATCAATTAAAACAATAATTGGTTGTTCAGAAATTGTCGGAGGAACCACAGTGCTAATGATAGCTTGTCGTCGACGTTTCGGATCCACAACAGGATCCATCATCAGGACAGAAAAAGCCTGAGGAAAAATAAGAGAGGAGCCTTAATTAAATAGTGAAAAGTGAACCCTAGGTTTGGGGAGAGATTACAAGAATAAAGTTTACGAACCTCATCTAGAATCTCCCCTCCGTACAGGGACGTAATCTGYTCATTTAGGTTTCTGTGGTGAGATATTTGTTCAGAAATTGCYGGAGGAACCACAGTGCTAATGATAGCTTGTCGTCGACGTTTCGGATCCACAACAGGATCCATCATCAGGACAAAAAAATCCTGAGGAAAAATAAGAGAGGAGCCTTAATTGGTTGGTTATGTATCATACCTTCAATTTCTACCATTGAAGTCTGATGATCTACCTGTCGATTTTCCAATGTTGCGCTGATTTTTGGTGTAGACCTTGCTAGCTCACCAACTGTACTTGCCTCCTGTGTTGTTTGCACATTGTTATTGCCCTTCTTCCCGAGAAGACAATCTTTATAGTAATGTCGACCATTGCATACTCTTTGGGATTTTCTGGTATTTCTGCATCATTGGGCAGTGATATGGATCGTGACCTGGTTTCTTACAGATCTCACACCATAGTCCTTCTGTTGGTAACATATTAGGACCTTTATTGACCTTTATTACATTCGAATATATTGTTCTACCTATGTGCGGGTTAGGACCCTAACATGTCCTCCCCCTTAAAAACAACCTTGTCCTCAAGGCTTGAGATGTGGAAATTGCTGCAGAATGGTAGTTGGTTCCCAAGTGGCATCTGCTGGAGTTGTATCTTTCCATTGGATTAAAACTTCCTGGATGGTTCTCTGACGCAGGTGATGCTCACGCTAGTCCAAAAATGCTTGTGGTTGTAGCCAAATGGATCCTTCTTCGGCTATTTCAGGAAGGTTGGTTTGAATTTGGCACTTAGTTCCGATCACCTTCTTTAAGCAGGAAACATGAAAAACATGATGTAGCTTTGAATGACTGGGCAAAGCTAACTGATAGGCCACCTGCCCCACACACTTGAGAACTGTATAAGGACCACAAAATTTGGGTGATAGCTTTTGACAATGCTCGGCCTTGAGGGAATTCTCCTTGTAAGGTTGCAGGCGAAGAAACACCTGATCCCCTTCTTCAAATTGACATTCAGAGCGACCTTGATCTACTTGTTGCTTCATGCGATTATGTGCCATGACCAAATTCTCTTTGAGGGTACAAAGAATAACGTCTCGAAATGTAAGTGTTTGGTCAACCGCCTGGACCTTCGAGACACCGGGTAAGTATGAGAGAACTGAAGGTGGCTTCTGTCCACATACCGCTTCAAAAGGAGTCATGCGTGTAGCTATATGGTATGAAGTGTTGTACCACCATTCAACTAGGGGTAACCATTGAGCCCACTGATTTTTCTTTTCCGAGGCAAAACACCTCAAATATGCTTCGAAACACTTGTTGACAACTTCTGTTTGACCATCAGTCTGGGGATGATAAGCTGTACTGATATGAAATTGGGTGCCTTGTAGCTTGAACAGTTCTTGCCAAAAATTTCTTGTGAAAGTGGGGTCGCTATCATAAACAATAGAGTGTGGCATGCCATGGAGCTTGAAGACCTGATCCATGAAAGTTTGAGCCACTGTGGATGCTGTAAACGGGTGTTGAAGAGCGCAAAAATGAGCATACTTGGAAAGGCGATCAACAGCCACCATGATGACTGATTTATTTCCCGATTTGGGTAAGCCTGTAATAAAATCCATAGAGATGTCCTTCCATATAGCAGGTGGAATCAGGAGCGATTGTAGTGTGCCCGAAGATTTGACTGTTTCTCCCTTGTTGTGTTGATATACATCACATTCGGTGACAAAATTATGAATGCCCTGTTTCATACCATCCCAGAAAAAAGAATGTTTGACCCTTTCATAGGTTTTGGTGAACCCGGAGTGCCCTGCTGTCGGTGTAGCATGAAGCTTAGAAAGTACCGTGGATTTAAGCTTTGATTGTTTACTTAAATACAAACAACCTTTGTATCGAATCTCATCATGGAGCCAAGAGTACCCTGGGGGAGCTGAAGCATTGGATTGCAATTGTTGGATCAACTGCGAACTTTTGGGATCTTGTAGCCATTCTTGGCGAACAACTTGGAGCCAATCTGGTACAATGAAGGAAAGAGAAAAAATGGATCCTTCATCTTCATATTTGCGGGAAAGTGCATCCGCAACCACATTTTCTTTGTCTTTCTTGTAAATGATCTCATAATCATAGCCAAATAACTTAGTTACCCATTTTTGTTGCTTCGGAGAGGAAATGCGTTGTTCCAAAAAATACTTGAGGCTTTGATGGTCTGTCTTAATTTGGAAGAGTTGCCCCAATAGATAAGGGAGCCACAAATCAATGACATGCAGAATAGCCAACATTTCCTTTTCATAGATAGATTTGCCCAGATTTCTTTCAGATAGTTGCTTGCTGGTAAAGGCCAAAGG
>ML795273.1:252148-308791 GCA_009831015.1 Picea engelmannii
GGATATTGGGAGGAAGGATTCCGGGTACAAGGGGAATGGAATGATCATGAACACCATGTGAAGGAGGGAGTCCCTGGGGAGTGGAAAATACCACTTGATGTTTAGAAAGGATGGCTTGGAGGTCTTGCGGCACCGAGGCTGTTTCTGTTGCTTGGATGGCATGGAGTTGAGCAATAACACCAGAATGACCCTTTTTGAGCAGATTTTCCATGCAATGGGAACTAATGATCTCAGGTGAACCAACGGTGATGGCTTGGAACTTGTATTGGTGGCCCTTCTGGTCAAATTGCATGGTTAATTATTTAAAATCCAAAAGAATGGGACCCAAAGTCCTTAACCAGTCTGCACCCAACACAATGTCACACCCGCCCATGTCTATAGAAAACATATGAGATTTCAGGTTGTAGTCACCAATTTGGAGACACACATTTTCACAACACCCTCCACATTTCATGGAGCCACCATTGGCAATCATGATTTGGAAATTATTGACGGCATGGATGTAGCAATGAGTTTCTTGGGCAATGCGGCGATGAATAAAATTATGGGTGCTTCCACTGTAAACCAGAATGATGACCTTCCGATGCTTGATGTAACCGATTAGCTTGAGGGTTTGGGGAGGGGAGAAGCCAGTGAGAGCATTGAGGGAAATGACCGGTTCTACTTCGAGAGGGTCTGAGGGAGGGGTTATGTTGGGGGTTTCAGGTGACTCAGACACAAGGGGAGTTTCAATATCCTCTTCTGAAATATCCTCGGATATGGCCATAAACACCTTTTATTTCTTACACTTGTGGCCCGGGAAATATTTGTCATCACAATTATAACAAAGGCCTTTGAGTTGGCGTTCAACCATTTCAACCCTGGTTAATTTTTGGATCTTTAGTGGAGCGGAGGGAGTAGTGGGATTTACTGGTTTAGGGTGAAGCATAAAGGAGGGTTTCTGGTTTTGAGAAGATACAACCTGTTGTGCTTCTTTATCTCTTTTAGTAGCCTCCACCCAACTCTGAGGCCTTGCCATGAGGACATGGGCCCGAATCTCATCCTTGAGGCCACTGATAAAACATTATTGGAAAAAGGCATCAGATATGCCCTCTGTCCGAAAAGCCAGGCGCTCAAAGGCATCTTTAAAGTCTTCCACTGTTCCTGATTGTTTCAATTTCTTCAAATGCCCCAAATGGTTGGTGTCAGTGTCAAAGCGTTTCCTAAAGCTCTTCCACAAAGTGTGTCCAAGCAATATACCCTTGACGAGAAGTTTTTCTCTATTGCCACCATTTCCAACGTTCTTGATCTAGATGGAGAACACCATACCAGAGTTTGGCCAAGTCATATGTAATGCCGTATAAAGAGAAATAATGTTCCATTTGGGTTACCCAACAAGTGGGGTCCGAGCCATCAAATTTGGTCACATCCACCCGCAGAAGGCGTAGGTCATGTTGAAAGTGATGGTTCTGAAAGTTATGGGAGTAAGAGGAATGATCACCTTCAATATGTGGAGGTGAGGAAGAGGAAGGGTTATCTGTAGGGATATGCAGTTTGGTGCAGAGTGCCGAAAAGACAGATTCAAGCTGGGTGGTGAGGTCTTGTCTTATTTCCTCCTTTGAGGACTGTATGATTGTATTGATGGCAGCAACATTGGCACTGAGTTGTTTCACTTCTTGTTGGGTCTTGATGAGACCAAATTGCAAGGTGTTGAAGTGAGCTTCCAAGTCTTGGCTATGGGTATGGGCCATGAGGATGGGGGAACTGAAAAGGGGCGGGCGGGGTAAAAATTTTTGCGGAAAAATGATATGGATGAATGTGATGAGGGCGAAGAGATGAATCTAATGGAATAGGTCTCAAATAGTGGTGAAAAAAATTCTAGACTTTTTTTTTTGTTTTTTTTACACTTGCGGAGTTATACTCCGGTCTGAAGAATACTGCAGAGACGAAATGCCCAAATGCTTAAACATAAATAAATGTGTATTTATTTGGCAACCCGAACACAGTTGCGTGACAATAGATCTTGTTTGTTTTAATTTGTTTATGTTTATGTCCCCAAGGGTTAGGTATTCAAGGGTTCTACAGACAAGGGTTTGCATTTTGCTATAGCTCTCTGATATACGTGCGGGGTCCAACAGTAGTACTCAGACCAATATCTCAGGGCACTAACTAAGGAGGATAGACCGTACCCTTAGCCGTACTACTTGACTACCTAGGTACTAGAGAGTATCTCCCCGAGTCCTATTCTCGGTGGCAATATAACAGTCAGGTGGACGATCAGTTTATCTAAAGAGGGCTTCAAGAAATCTAGGCCGATCCGTACACAGGTGCTTTCTGATGTGCTACCACTCAAAGCGGTATCAACAGGGGTTACAAGGGTGGCCAATAGATGTGCGCTTAAGAACCACTTGTATTTCCTGCGTGTATGAATCCCTCAACAACGGGTTTATGCGTGTAACGACAGATCTCTGTGGCTTAAAGACGTCGAAATACGTCTCTACCCTGAAAAAAAGTTTACCGACAATTTCTGCCAAGGAAAGTGCTCTAATACCACTTGTAATATACTAGATATAAAAAGTATGCAAAACATAAATAAAATGCTAGAAATGGTAGAATAACAACAATATAACCAGAATAATCACCACAATAACACTGAAATGATATAAGAATAACAACAGAAATAACACTTTGATTCTGAGAGCAATGTTCACAGGCCTCTTTGAGGGGGCAACCTCTAGTCGAGTAGAGCTCTATTACAATAATCTACAAGGTAGGGTTCCCATACCCTCGACTCCTATTTATACTAAATATGTCTATCAAAAGAAGCATCTAGAGGAAGATCCTTCTAGAAGCAGAATCTTCTATTAGGTCTTCTTACATTCGACTTATTCTATTTTATTTCAAGGCCTTATTGATATTGACCTTTATTACATCCGAATATATTGTTCTAGCTATGTGCAGGTTAAGACCTTAACACATTCCTGTTGCCATATACTATGCGAATGTTGGACATTCGTTCTTGTGGTGTCCTTCTGTCCTGCATGTGGTACAACAAGCAATTTCGCGTTTGTCCTTACTTTTGTTCTGGTTTAGTTGGAACGTTAAGTTCTTCAAATCATCCTTTAGTTCTTTGATGGCTAGATTCGTCTGTTAATACTGGTTTTCTTCCAGTTGCAGGGATGCCTGCAGAGCCTCTGCTTGTGTCTGAAACTTCTGTTGTCCTAATGGGTATTTTAAGTGTGGTATAAGTGAGTTGACGAACAGGTGCATGTGCTGCATATCAGTCATGAGATATTTCAACTTTCCTTTCAGTTGCTTGAATCTCTAGTCAATCTCCCATACCGATTCTGTTGGTTTCTGTCTAATTTCTATCATCTCGTTCATGTATTGATCTTCTAAACTTGGCTTCTGGAACTCATTTATCAACAATTTATTGATGTTTGTAATCGTTCTGGTTGTCCCTGGTGGATTGTTTGTAGCTAGACTAATATACCAATCCAGTGCGCGATCCCTTAGTGTAATCACTATCTGTGCAAGTTTAGTATCTTCGTCTGTGATCTGTTTCGCTTCCCAAATATTCTCACAGATAAACAAATGTTTTTTCAGGTCTACCGATGCTTCTTATTTGAATTCTGGTAACCTGATGGTGGGATCGTTTCCTGCCATCCAGAACGCTGAACTGCTACCTTTGGGCGGTGTAGATACTTGACTAATGCTGCATGAACTGGCTCCTCCATTTGTTGTTCCTTGTGTAGAGTACTTCCTGTTGTGTTTCTTCCTCTGAAATGCGGTTGTCTAAATGGTGGTGTTCTCTTTGGTGTATTAGTTGCACATAGGTTTATGGGTTCCACACTGACATTAATATGGATAGGATTTCTACCTTCTCTTCCCACTCTTGGACCTCTAGTCTTCCTCTCATATGTTGCATGCAAGATTTCCTCAATCTGCTCCACAGCCTAGAGATCCTCTACCTATTCTTCATCACTTGCCAAGCCTTCCCTCACAGCTATGGCTCTTTTCTTGGTGTTCACCTTATATTGGTAGGGTACTCCGCTACATGTATTTCCAGTTGTCACCATGATCTACTTGATTTGATCGTCATCCATCATGATTAGGTCCAAGGGTTCTTCCTTCTTTCCCTTATCCGTTCCTCCTTCCATTTCTCCTTTTCCTGTCAGTGCTTCCCCCCTTCCCCCATGCACACAAAGAAGTTTAGTTGTTTGACTCCATCATCATTACCCCTTTTTTGTATAACAATATCTTAATAGAAGTATACAACGATCTGATATACCTTCCTCTAGGCCCACGTAGAAACTCTTGCTCCGCTGCGCTGTACGAATTCGCTGTATCTACTACAAACTCTGTTATCAAGCCTGCTACAATACTGTCGAGCCAAAACTCTACTACGCAGGTGAATTTGTTCTTCACCTGCTGTAGCTACTCAATCTGTACTGAGGTTCACTCTAATTGTCGGATCCGGTTCGCTGCGTGTTTATCCTTCAACCTTAGTATCCACTCTTGCAGTAAGTGTGGAAAATCATAGAAAAAGACTTCATGCAAATCTAGTAAACACGTATTTATCAAGATACTTGCGGGGTGTTACTCTAGGGTTTCTATTATCTTTCTCCACAAAATCTAGCTCCTTTGTCTTCAGCCAACTTTCGTCTCTACTTTTGTGGGATTCAATGGTCTCAACATCCCCTTCTATCGGCTCATTCTTTTCTCCTTTTCTTCGTCTACTTCAGTGTCCTCTTGATCCACCTCCCATAGATCTTACGTATCTTTTAACATATCTTCAACATATCCCATCTACTCAACCCTCTACTGTTCCAACCAACGACAATGAAACCATTTGTTGGTTATTAATCTTTTATCTCAGTTTATATCTTTATCTTGAGTGACCAAGGGTTCATGTCTGTTTGGGGTTCCAATAAAACCTCTAAAACTATCGACCCTCCTGGTAAATCAGAAGGAAATACAACATATAGAGTGCACTTCATAGTCTCACCTGAGATAGTCTTAATGGGTAGATGCAATACTCATGTGTTTGCAACCCAGAATTGAGTGGGGATCTGGGAAATGTTGAAATTACTAAGACAACTGAGAGGGGGGGGGGTGAATTAATTGTTATCGTGCTTAAACAATTTATGACTTATTCAAACAATTTTTAATCTCTTCCTAGTGACCATCAATAGTATACAAGATATGAATGACATAAATAATGAACATCAGTCACACATAAGATATACACAGAGACACATTTTCACGAGGAAACCCATAAAGGGAGAAAACCTCTTCTTCTTCGAATGATAGGCAGTCTTTTAAGTTCTGCACATCATCTCTCTTTGAGCACCAACTCAATGTGAGGCGAATACCTCTGTTTTACAAGCTCCAACTTGCTGAGAGCACCAACCCTCTTATTTCTCTAGCACCCACTAGAAGGAAGCATCAACTCCCCGAGTGTTCCAACACCAAATGGACTTATACAAGAACTAACTTGCATACAAAAAACTCTGTGTTTTCCCTAGCACCACCTTGCCACCCTGTTTTCTAGCCACAACTATATGGAAGATACAACTTCCAATATTCAAGCACCAACTTGAATATCAGAGGACCACAATCCTCCCTAGCACCACCCTACCTCCCTGAGTGTAAATAAATGATTGAATAACCAACAATACAGGTATATCAATTCTTACCACTTCTTCTTTGTTTTGCAATTCTTCTCTGCTTCACTTTTCTTCTTCTCTGTTCATACTTGGCTTGACTTGCTTCTGTCTATTTTGCAATTCTTCTCTTCTTCTGTCTGTTCTACAAATCTGCTCTGCTTCTGTTTCTCATCTCTGAGTTTCATCTCACACTGTGCATACTGTAATTTTTCCTTTCTTATAGTTCAACTCGTTTTTTAGTTAGAACAACCAACCCCACACAGTCACTACATATGTCTTTTATGCACTCTAACCTCTTCAGTTACACCTCAAATCTCCTAGGGAAAAAACACCTCAACAACTGAATCGCCAACCGTCCAAGAACCATGATTCAATTCTACTAACTAAATCGTAACTGAACAATTAATTATGAAGAGAAACAATAACCCTTCGATCAGATTCCCAAATAACTAACACCGTTGGATTAAATCCGCAGGGTCTCACATTTATCCTATATGCCCACTGGCTGTGACCACGGGCCTAATAAAAAGGCACTTCGCAGTTTTGCGTTTTGCGAATTTTGTTCCGAGTCACTTGAACTCTTCTAACTCCCGATCATGAAATGGAGCATTGCAACTTGCAAGCTCCTTCCTTCATGTGCCCACTAACGATGACCATCGACTACGCCAACAGGCGCTTTGAAATTTTGCATATCAGAAATCTTGTGATGAGACTTCTTGAGTCTCCCATGTCACGATCTCCGAAATGGATCTTAGCTGGGATATCTCCTTCCCTTATCGTGAC
The DNA here is from genome assembly GCA_009831015.1 of Picea engelmannii. Lineage (NCBI taxonomy): Eukaryota > Viridiplantae > Streptophyta > Pinopsida > Pinales > Pinaceae > Picea > Picea engelmannii. The sequence continues at coordinate 258,580 of ML795273.1, forward strand.
CACTGGCTATGACCAAGCACTTATCCATGAAGCGCTTTCGTGACTCATGATTTCGGGAATCCTGTGATGAGGCATCTCGACTCTCCCATGTCGCAATCTCCGAAATGGAGCTTAGCTAGGCTAGCTCCTTCCTCCATCCTTCGACGATGTGACCTTGGATATGACCACGAGCCAAACAATCAAGAGCTTCACTTGCTAGATCAATGGTCTATAACTTTGGTGATCCGACGGTCCAGATCATTTCGCGATTTCTCATATCATGAGTTCCTGTTCTATATCCCTTTGACTCCTCCAATGTACAGGTCAACAAAATTCCAATCACTCGCCACGTGTCCTTTGGCTCCAACGACCAGGATTGTTTCACGATTTCACATTTCATGGAGTTGGAGGTTAGCTTACCTTTATTCTCCCGATTCACGAATTTGTGAAACTCCTCATCTGCTACCACATGTCCTTCGGATCAAACGACCCCCCTGCTTTCGGGACTTTCTAAGCCCGCTTCACCTTGCACTTAAAGATCATGCTCGTTCTTCTGGATCCAACAATGGTTGGTCCTCGCGCTTAGATCTGACGCCTGAGATGTGTTCTCCTCTTCTGCGTGCTCCTCCTGTCTAAATTCAGATCTGATGGCCATCGAGAATTCAGGATGGGTGATCCAATGATCACTGATGCTCTTCACTGACCTTACACTTCTGTTCTTTCCATGCCATTATCGTTGCACTGCTGATCTTGCTATCATTGGAAAAAAAGTATACTCTCGTCATGTTGATCTTGCCATCAATGAAAAACAAATACTCTACCTTCTGTCTATAAACATGCCAACAATCTCCCCCTTTGGCATCGATGACAACCTTGAATAGCCTGAAGAAATGCACTACACCTGAAGAAACTGCACTATTCTTCTTGGACATCCAACCATACCCTATAGCATCCTTACCACACTACACTTTCTCCCCCTTTGACATAAATTTCAAAGAAGAAACACGCTCCCCCTGAGCTGTTACAGTTCATCTCGAAGGTATCAGAAATGCGATAAGCACATACTCCCCCTGTCAAATATGAATGAAATAACTAGAGCTATATTCATAAGAAATATAACATATATTCAATAAGTAATCCCCCTAACAAGGTGAACAGATTAGACAAAATAAGGTATAACCGCCAACTTTTGACGAAGATATCCAAAAGGTGTCACTGCTAATGGTTTAGTAAAGATGTCAGCTATCTGTTATGTGGAAGGAATATAATTCAACTGAACAACTCTGTTTGTAACCTTCTCTCTGAGAAAATGATATTTGATTGGGATATGCTTAGTATTGGAATGAAGAACAGGGTTCTTGGAGACACTAATGGCACTGGTGTTATCACAGTGAATTGGAATCAGATCAATATAATTTACCTTCAAATCTACAAGAGTTTGGATCATCCATAAAATCTGAGTGCAACAAGTAGCAACAACAATGTACTCTGCCTCTGTAGTTGATAAGGAAATAGATCCTTGCTTCTTACTAATCCATGCTACCAACGAGTCACCTAGGAAGAATTCACCTCCACTGGTGCTCTTTCTCTCATCCACACAATTTTCCCAATCAACATCTGAATAAGCAGTTAACTGAATATTCTGATTTCTAGGATACCACATACCATAATTCATTGTTCCCTTTAAGTATTTGAATATCCTTTTTACAGCTACTAAATGACTTTGTTTAGGAGCACACTGATAACGACCTACCATTCCAACAACTTGCATTATATCAGAACATGATGTTGTGATGTACAGAAGACTACCTATCATTGATCGATATGTCCTTTGATCAACATCAGGTGAAATATCATATTTATTGAGCTTGCAACCGACCACCACAGGCGTACTAACAGAAGAAGAATCTTCCATCTGAAATTTCTTCAACATCTCTTTCAAATATTTTTCTTGAGAGATGAGTATTCCTGTAGAACTTTGATTTACTTGTAAACCAAGAAAATATGACAGTTCTCCTATCATGGACATCTCAAATTCCATTTGCATAGAGTTAGCAAACCACTGGATAGAAGAATCATTAGTACATCAAAAAATAATGTCATCTACATAAACTAAAACAACTAGTAAATCATCACCTTCAGAGTTAATGTAGAGATTGATGTCAACAATACCTTTCTTGAAGCCTTTGTCCTATAAAAATTTGTCCAGTCTATAATACCAAGCTCGTGGTGCTTGTTTCAGTCCATATAAGGCCTTCTTCAGCTTGTAGACATAGTCAGGATTATCTGTCAGTGAGAATCCTTCAGGTTGCTCCATATATAGTTCTTCCTCTAGATCTCAATTAAGAAATGTTGACTTTACATCCATTTGATATACTTTAAAGTTTTTATGACATGAATATGCAAGAAACATTTTGATGGCTTCCAATCTTTCCACTGGTGCAAAGGTTTCATCAAAATCTTGTCCTTCAACTTGTGCATACCCTTTACAGACTAATCTGGCTTTATTTCTAACAACTTGTCCTTTTTCATTCATTTTATTCTTGAACACCCATTTGGAGCCTATTACATTCTTATCTTCAGGTCTAGGAACAAGCTCCCAAGTATTGTTCTTCTCAATCTGATTAAGCTCTTCATTCATAGCTCTAATCTAATCATCATGCTTGCTGGCTTCATCAAAATTCTTAGGTTCAATCATATATAGAAAAGCAACCTGAGATTGTTCTGAGTCTTTAATCAATTTCCTTATTGTCTGCACTCCTTTATTTATATCTCCAATTATCTGATTTTCAGGATGATTCTTTCTAACAATTCTGAGAGGTGGTTTTGTTTCTTTCTGCTGATTTGTGTTAGCCTGAATATTCGTATCTTCATCTAATTCAGATTCTTCTCTTTCTGATCCTTGGACCTTCTCATCTTTATCTTCAACTATATATTCTGTGCGTGGTTCAACACTGCTTACATTTCGTACCGGGATTTCTTCATTAACCTTTATGTCGATACAATCAACCAATTTATGCAGCCTCTTATTGTAGCATCTGTATCCTTTATTGTTTGTAGCATAATCTAAGAAGATACCTTCAACAACCATGTCATCATATTTGCCAATATTTTCATCATTATTCTTAATATAACATTTACTCCCAAAGACTTTAAAATGCTTGATTGAAGCAGTTCTTCCAAACCATAGTTCATAAGGAGTCTTGTCATTGTGTGGCCTGAGATGAGATTTGTTAAGAATATGAATAGCTGTATGGATTGCTTCCACCCAATAGGTCTGAGGTATATTACTTTCATTCATCATTGATTTTGCTATTTGTTGTACTGATCTATTCTGCCTCTCAACAACTCCATTTTGCTGTGGAGTCCTTGGAATTGTGTACTCTCTTTTGATCCCATGTTTATCACATAACTCTTTGAAGTTCCATGAGCTAAACTCTCCTCCTCTATCAGACCTTACTGCCTTCAATCTTTTTCCTGTTTGATTCTCAGTTAGAGCCTTAAACACTTTGAATTTTTCAAATGCTTCAGATTTTTCCTTCAAAAAGGCAACCCATGTAAGTCTAGAATAATCATCAATAATCAACATAAAATAGTTTTCTTTTCCTGTACCTTCTTTCCTTGATGGTCCACATAAATCCATATGTACTAACTGGAGAGGTTTTTCTATTGAAGGAAAGTTTTTAGATTTGAACTGTGTCCGAGTAAGCTTTCCTATCTGGCATGGTTTACAAACAAAATCATATGGCTTTGATATCTTTGGAAGATCCTTTACTGCCCCACTGTTTCAAAGCTTGATTATATGATCAAAATTTAAGTGTCCAAGTCTCCTATGCCATAGCCAACTTTCATCATACTTGCTTAAGTGGCATTCTTCTTTTTCTTCTTTTAACACATAGACATTGTTTTCTATCCTTATCCCCTTTGCAACCAACTGTCCTGAATTCATAGACTTTATTTTACAATCTTTAGAAGTAAATACAACTTCACATCCTCTGTCACAAACTTGACTGACACTTAGTAGATTATGTTTTAGACCATCTACAAACAACACATCCTGTGCTTTTCCTTTTCCATTACTCATAATTACTATTCCTTTACCTTTTATTTTTCTTGGTGCATCATTTCCAAAAGTTGCATTCCCTGATTTGCTTTCACTTAGAGTTAGAAAATTACTTTTGTCTCCAGTCATATGTTTGGAACATCCACTATTAATATACCGGATGTTCTTTTGTCTTTGGGCTGATAACACTAGTCTACACTTGTCATCTTCTTTCTTCTTCCAAACCTTGAAATTTTCAGCAGTGGGATTCAAATTTGGCTTATAATTCCTTTAGCGACAATCTACAACTGTATGTCCATAGTTATGGTGGACATAACATTCTGGTTCATTGAATAATAGATCATAACAATTGTTATGCTCATAACTGTTGTTATGTCTCACCTGCATCCTTCTCCCAACCATCACATGATTTCTAGTCTGTGGTCGTTTGTTGCTTGGCTGTCTCAATCTTTGTTGATTATTCCTTGAGTAAATTGATTGCTCATATCTAAATCTTAAAGAACAATTTATAACTTTGTGACCAAAGTTAGAACAAAAAAAACAATATCCATAGAAAAATCCTTTGTACCTGGAAAAAGACTGTCTTCTTTGAGCGGGTCAATTTTTTCCATGTTGATAATTTCTCTATGTTAGCACAAGATTGGTTAAGGTGCCTATATGGATTTTGAGTTTTTGCTAAGTGCTAGCTTCACCGAGTGGTAAAAGGCACTACCTATGGTATGGTCAAGGCACCTAAGTAAAATGGTTTTGTCATCATGAAATAACACACACTGCTCTGTACATATTCAAGATTGAAAGGCGTTGTGTTTTGGCAATGCTACCCAAACCTGTATGCAGACGCAGTGTAAGTAGTGCTACGTAAAGGTGCTGTGTAATATTTCACAGAGAACAGAAGCTTCATACAAGTGCAACACAGTCGGGCGCTACCTACAGGCGTTGCGTAATATTCTGGTAGAAAATGAATTGTGCAGAGTTATTTTACCAGTTTTGAGTCATTAACTTAAAACTTTGATTGTGAACAATTGAGAAGGTATTTTTGAAAACTGGAGGAGGTTTTTGTTCATAAAATTCCAAATAACAAAAACCTCTCTCAGTTTTTCAAAATGTGTTATGGTTTGAAATATATTGGATATAGAAATGGCGCTACCCACTCTGCACATCGACGCTACCTAATTTCTTGTAGCGGTCACGGATTTTGATATTTGCCTTGTTGGGAGCTTGCCACCTGTCAAGGAGGATTCGACTGGATTCTCAAGGATCAGTTAGATGTCAAGGGACACTTGCACCTAAGATTTAGCTCCAACAAAGGCCTCATGCAATGAGGTGGAGACATTTTTACGCCGAAAGGCGTATACCTATTGAAGATGGGCACAATTAATGATCTTTTAATCTTAAATTCTAATCTGATGGTTATGCATTGAAGATGATGGCATATTCTTAGTCGCCCTCCAAAATAAATGAGTCAGATTTATTGTTGATAACTTCTTTGCATTTATAAAAGCATCCGTTAACCTGTTTACTTTTTAACATTTACCTAATCATATTAAGAAATTACTGTAACATCATATGATTGCCATGTTTAAATAATTAACTTTTGAAATTCTTCAACTGTTCAGTTTGTTCATACATGAACCTGGCATTTTTACTCAGTTTTATTTAACCTGACATTTTTATTGAGTTTTTTTTTATGAACCATAATTCTTTCGGCGTTCGCCAGCCGCGAATTAGCGGCTGTGCTAGTATTAATGACTTCCAACAAATACCTGAAAATTAGCAGTTTGTTGGATTTTTGTCTCTTTGATTGTTGCCACCTATTCCAAGGCTTAGAATCCAATGGAGGAGATGGGATTCAACCTCCTTAGTTCATTTGGATGCTATTGTCTATTTAAATAAGGAGATATCTCTTGAAGAGAGGGATTGATGAGCCAAGAGAGGCTAGAGAGAGATGTAGCAGGCAATTTTCCCGTGTGTGTTCATTTGTAAGCTTGTGGGCATTTTTTGATTGTAAGCATTACTACTATTGGAGACTCATGAGAGCTGTGATTTTAGATTGTAAATCTTCTGTCTATATTTCTTCTTATTTGAATATATTGCAGATTTGAGGATAAAAGGCTGTCAATGATTTATGGATCCCTAAGCAACAGAGGATCTGCTGTATTTTGCCCATCAATCATTATTTATATTCAAGTATTTGTTGATTCATTAAATTGAGAGGATCTCTATTTACCGAACATTCTATCTTATGTTTTCCTTCTTCATTTCTTCCACCTATCGACATATATTCTTGTTTTCTGTTAAGCATCTTTTGTGCTTTCGATGAGTGGGATGTTTGTGACTCCTAGCCCATTGGTGTAGCCTATGGATCTATAGTTTGCAACCCTTTCTCTTTCTTTATCCATCTTGTTGATCCACCTATTCAAAACCAAAATTATCTTTTACATTCTGATGGGTGATGAGCTTACACTTTAGCAGTTAAAGTGTGACTTTCAGTGCTAACACTCTGATCTACTTTTTCTTTCATTCCTTCTTGGTGGCTAATTTTCTTTCTTTATTTCTGCAGAGTGTTGTCAATGATTGTAGATTTGACAAACTTGATGGGTTCTGTATTACTTGGATGATCACTACTTGATCCTTCTTCATAGCCCAAGCTAGCTTTCAACTTTGGATTCCTTTGCTTATTTAGAATGGAGGTTAATCATTCTAATGCTTTAATACTTGACAGATTTTGGTGATACAATGCCTTAAACGTTTCCATCTCTTTTCTAGTTTTTACTATCTCTTCTTCTAAGGCTTCACATCTCGCTTTCTTTTATGATAACTGTTGTTTCATAATGTCCTCTATTTTCTTTGCCTCTTCTAACTCCACTTTTAGTAAGTCTAAGTCTTCATCATGTTTTTTACCATTCATTTTAAACTGCATCAACAACTGTTTTTGTTTTCTCTTCTTACATATGAGTCTGTCAATTTCTTCCAAAACACTGATTAATTAACCTTCCATATCCACCACAACTTCTTCATCATCCATGTCACCTCTTGTGTGTTTATTATCAAGATCTCCCATAGCCATAAACATAAAATCATTCACTTTGTCTTCACAGAATGAATCACTATCTATGTCTTCTGAGGAGTCATCATTATTTGCACACAAACTTTTCTTTTTACTATATTTCTTAAATTTGTATTTCTCTTCATCATCAGAGTTCTGGTCCTTTTGGTATTTTTCTTGTGAGGACACTTAGAAGCAAAATGACCTATTTTACCACAGTTAAAGCATTTGAAGGGCAACTTGCCTTGGTATTTTCCTGATCCTTTCTTTAACCTTCTCACAAATTTTGCCTCAATATCATCTAGTTCTGAATCAATATTCTTGTCTGCTTTAAAATATGTTTCTCTAGTAATGGATTTATCTTTGCTAATTCTCATTTCATATCCAGTTAGAGTTCTTAGGAGTTGATCAATGGACATAGTTTTAAGATCATTTAATTCTTCTATTGCAGAGACTTTTGGATTAAATTTATGAAGCAGAGATCTTAAAATCTTTTGAACTAAAAATGATTCTTCAATCGTCTCACCAAGACCCTTCATGGCATTCACAAGTTCTTCAACTCTTAAAAAGTACTCGCTAATTGTTTCATCTTCATTCATCTTAGTTGTTCAAATTTAAATCTATATGTTTGAAGTTTGACATCTTTTACTTTCTCATTTCCTTCATAACTGCTAATAAGTTTATCCCACATTGCTTTGGCAGTTTCAAGATGCATCACCTTTACAAGCTCAGCTTTAGCAAGTCCATTCAAGATAACATTCATTCCCTTAGCATTAAAGCTAAATTCTAACTTATCATCCTTGGAATCTAGCACAACAGGCTTTGTATATCCAGTCTCTACTACATCCCAAACATCAGCACCTAAGGCCATTAAGTATGTTCTCATTCTAACCTTCCAGAAGGAAACATTTGTTCCATCAAACAGATGAGGCTTATTGGCTGAAGTCCCTTCATGACTTCTCATGTTTAAGCTTATAGATCTACCTTTAAATAAAAGGAACCTGCTCTGATACCAATTGTTGAAATTACTAAGACAACTGAGAGGGGGGGGGGGGGNCCTGCTCTGATACCAATTGTTGAAATTACTAAGACAACTGAGAGGGGGGGGGGGTGAATCGGTTGTTACTGTGCTTAAACAATTTATGACTTATTCAAACAATTTTTTATCTCTTCCAAGTGAACATCAATATTATACAAGATATGAACAACATAAATAATGAACATCAGTCACACATAAGATATACACAGAGACAAATTTTCACGAGGAAACCCATAAAGGGATAAAACCTCTTCTTCTTCGAATGATAGGCAGTCTTTTAAGTTCTGTACATCATCTATATTTGAGCACCAACTCAATGTGAGGCTACTACCTCTGTTTTACAAGCTCCAACTTGCTGAGAGCACCAACCCTCTTATTTCTCTAGCACCCACTAGAGGGAAGCATCAACTCCCTGAGTGTTCCAACACCAACTGGACTTATACAAGCACCAACTTGCATACAAAAAACTCTGTGTTTTCCCTAGCACCACCCTGCAACCCCGTTTTCTAGCCACAACTAGATGGAAGATACAACTTCCAATATTCAAGCACCAACTTGAATATCAGAGAACCATAGTCCTCCCTAGCACCACCCTACCTCCCTGAGTGTAAATAAATGATTGAATAACCAACAATACAGGTATATCAATTCTTACCACTTCTTCTCTGTTATGCAATTCTTCTCTGCTTCACTTTTCTTTTGCTCTGTTCATACTTGGCTTGACTTGCTTCTGTCTGTTTTGAAATTTTGCTATTCTTCTGTCTGTTCTGCAAATCTGCTTTGCTTCTGTCTATTTAGCTTATGTTTCTCATCTCTGAGTTTCATCTCACACTCGACATTATGTAATTTTGCCTTTCTTACAGTTCAACTCATTTTTCAGTTAGAACAACCAACCCCACACAATCACTACATATGTCTTTTATGCACTCCAAGCTCTTCAGTTACACCTTGAATCTCCTAGGGAAAAAACACCTCAGCAACTGAATCGCCAACCATCCAAGAAGCATGATTCAATTATGCTAACTGAATTGTAACTGAACAATTAATTATGAAGAGAAACAATAGCCCTTCGATCAGATTCCCAAATAACTAACACCGTTGGATTAAATCCGTAGGGTCTCGCGTTTATCCCATATGCCCACTGGCTGTGACCACGGGCCTAATCAAAAGGCACTTCGCAGTTTCGCGTTTCACGAATTTTGTTGTGAGTCACTTTGACTCTTCCAACTCCCGATCACGAAATGGAGCCTTGCAACTTGCAAGCTCCTTCCTTTACGTGCCCACCAGTGATGACCACCGACTACACCAACAAGCGCTTTGCAATTTTGCATATTTGAAATCTCGTAATGAGACTTCTCAAGTCTCCCATGTCACGATATCCGAAATGGAGCTTAGATGGGATAACTCCTTCCCTTCTCGTGACCACTGGCTGTGACCAAGCTCTTATCCATAAAGCACTTTCGCGACTCGCGATTTCGGGAATCTTGTGATGAGGCATCTCGACTCTCCCATGTCATGATCTTCGAAATGGAGCTTAGCTAGGCTAGCTCCTTCCTCCAGCCTTCGACGATGTGACCTTGGCTATGACCACGGGCCAAACATTCAAGCTCTTCTCTTGCCAGATCAACGGTCCAAAACTTTGGTGATCCGACGGTCCAGATAATTTCGCGACTTCTCATATTGCTAGTTCCTATGTCATATCCCTTTGAATCCTCCAATGTACAGGTCAGTGAAATTCTAATCGCTCACCACTTGTCCTCTGGCTCCAATGGCCAGGATTGTTTCGCAATTTTACATTTTGTGGAGTTGGAGGTTAGCTTACCTCTATTCTCCCGATTCACAAATTTACAAAACTCCTCATCTGCTACCACGTGTCCTTCGGATCGAACGGTCCCCTTGCTTTCAGGACTCTTTAAGCTTGCTTCACCTTGCACTTAAAGATCGTGCTCATTCTTCTGGATCCAACAATAGTCGGTCCTCGCGCTCAGATATGACGCCTGAGATCTGTTCTCCTCTTCTGTGCGCTCCTCCTGTCTAAATTCATATCTGACAACCATCGGGAATTCGGGATGGGTGATCGAACGATCACTAATGCTCTTCACTGCACTTACACTTCTGTTCTTGCCATGCCATTATCGTTTCGCTGCTGATCTAACCCTCAAGATCTACCCTCCTTATTCCTATTTATCTCAACAAATTACAAATTAGGTCATATACCAAAATATTACATCTCATCAGCCTCTCATTCTACCCATTCTGTCCTCTTTGAGACCTAGGAATCTATATTTATGCATTTCTGGCTCGCCAACCATTACAATGTATTGCAAAAACCCTAACCCTAACGTCGTTAAGTATTCCATGCATGCATGTGTGTTTCTCTTCCTTCCAGTTGTTGCTTTCCTTGTGCGTGCCTTCTTTCCCAAAATAACCTTTCTTTCCGCTTTGGCCTGCTTCCAACAGGAAAAACCACAAGTATTTTTCCTTGTTATAATTAACCTTTCATATGTGTTTTTAATGTATATGATCTCACTGGTATAGTAAGCATTATTCATCCATCTTAGTCTATAAAACCATTTGATCAATATTATTGAGGGGCTGATTTTGTCTGGATGTATTTAAGTGTGTCTTGAGTGAGGGAGTTATTGAGTAAATCATTCATTTTTGATCCATTTTCATACATTTCATTGAGCATTTGATTAAGTTACCAAGCTCACTCGACCTACAACCTAGAGTGACTCTTGGAGTGATAAAAATTGACACCATTTCCAGGGAGAGGAGTTTGAAGCAAGCTTCCCTAGAAGATGACATAGTCCCAACTTTTGATGATATACAAAGGCTGGGCATCATATTGGTTGTAATCTTCTATCTGGCGACTCCATGAAGGACGAATTTAGTGGTGACTTCACAATATTTAAATGTCAAAGGAATTTGCTTCTCTTTTGGCTCAGAGGTTTTCACTCCTCAACTTCTCTACAGTTCCTAGTTTCCCACATCCAGTACCTCATTTGACAGAATGGGGATATTTTCTTCCTATCTTCAGAGAGATGAAATAAGACAATCCTGTAGAACACCTCATCATGTTTCATGAGTGCATGGATCTGCTAGATCTACAACACGAGGATGTTCGTATGGAGATGTTCATGTATTCATTGGAGGGTGACACACATAAATGGTATTTTTCATTATCTCCTTCCATCATTTCATCCTTGAAGTATTTTCACAGAGTATTCAATGAGCACTGCAAAAGGTATTTTTCAGATGAGTTATTATTTGACAATTGCTGTGAGGAATATGAATTACATGGTGAGATTGAAGCTATAGATAAAGACGAATTTCTCCCTCACAATATTCATCAACTCTCTAATGATCTTCATGATGATGTGTTTTCCCATAAACATGGACTAGAAATGGATAATGAAGAAGCTGAAGGTTCTCCTATTACCATTTTTTCTGATTTTTATAAATTTGAAAATTTGGTTTCTTTAGCTACAAAACACAATGATCAACTGTCTTTTGATCAAATGCCAATGGAAATCAATAAGGGAAGCCCTCGGTTTTCAGATTTGCAGATAAAGGGAAGTTGCAACAACCATGAAGAACCAGATTTGTAGAGATCATCCATTTCTAAGGACAAACATCAAGAGGAATATCTTTCTCCTTATGTACCTGTTGCTTCAAATTTAAATGAGAAGGGTGATTATGATGAGAAAGAAGGTGATATTTTTCCAAATCTGTTTCAAGATCATATTGCTGATAATTATATGCAAAAATTATTCATCTTTTCCATTAGGATGTTGTCCTGATGTTCCAATATTTGAAAAATATAGTGATGAGGAGGAAGAAGTTAAGATTTATAAAGGCTTGTTAACTAATGGAATATCATCTAGTTCTACTTTTCAGCAAAGAGATGATCAACAATGTATGCATGCTATGGTTGATGATAGTTATGAGTCTGTTGTTCAAAATTCCAATGAAGATCTCTTTAGTTTTGACACATCTTTCAAAAATATCATTGTTGGGAAGAGTAATCAACAGTTTTGTCATGATATATGTTTTAAGACTCATCTTTCATTTGATCTTTATGGAGACAATGATGTAGAAGATCAAGAACATATCTCTTCTTTTCTCTCAGAAATTGTTAGCTGTAATGGGCCACCACATCATAGTGATGGATCCAAGTCACAAAAATATGGCAAAGGAAAACATAAAGGATTAGGTGAGAAATTGATGATGCATGTTTCTTTGTCAGTTGTTGAGAAACAACATGTTTTGTATGAATTTCAAGATCCAGTTGCCACTTACATGGATATGTTTTGCAGTGATGAAGTTTCATCTATTGCCATCTTTAAAGCCATATTTTTGGATTGTAAATATGATTTCAAAGATTATGATTCACATGCTATAGTCCGTGTGTTTGTGACTTTGCATAAAGTTGGAAGGAAAGTTCAAGTTGCTAGTCAATTACTTACTTGGCTACATTGGAGATTCAATTTTACTTGATCAGTTTGCTTCTGCTTATTAGAAGTAGGAGTAGGAAAGAGAATAAGCTCTCCATCCAAGCAGGTAGGTTCTCTTCATTTTGTTGGTTTGCAACAGTATAAGACTCCATCACCCAATGGAGTAGGCATTATACAGTTCAATATTTATATTTTTTGAAGAATGATTTGATCTCAATAAGTAGAGGAGGCTGCAGGGTTTCAAATTGAGTGGAAAAGTGACTGGAACTACTATGTTCTTGGAACCTCATAGGGAGGCCTCCACCCCCAGTTAGAGCCAGATGTCAGCTCCTAGAAAGTTCTAGTATTTTGAGTTTTTTTTTAAATTGTCGAGTCTTTGAAATTGCCAAATTTTCCTTAATCATCAAGCATTATGAGTCTCTCAAGTCATTTCTTTTACCAAGGTTTGGTCATGTCAATTGTATTGAAGAAGTGATTAAGTGGTCATCTAGGGTTACTTAGCCAAAGTTTGCATGTTTCAATTTATCCTAGCTCGAGTTATCCTAAGCCTAAAAGAGGGTCCTACATCTGAAAAATGTTATAATTAGTCTTAGTAACCCTTCATTAACCATTGTTAGTCATTATTAAGACCATGTCTATTCATGATTACCCATTTCACTGTGCAAAACAAGGTATTTTATTTTCCTTCCTATTACAAGTAATGGTTTTGGTTCTAACAGAGTACAAGGCATATAATCAAGGTGTTTGATGAGGATACAAGTTCATACTTTAGTGTGTGATAGAATATGAATATCTCAACAAGCTCTCAATATGCAAAAATCTACATTCATTGCACAATTTATTTTTCTACAACTAGGTGATTGGTCAAAGCAAGTCAGGGATGGATATGGCTATAGTAGAAGTGTTTGCAGAAGCTAATTTTTTAAATTCAAGAGTATCAAACTCTTGGTTAGTTGTCTCAAAACATTTTGTGCTTCTCCAAAGCATTTGAAGTTCTTTTCCTAGACAAAAACCTAATTTCACATAAGAAGGTAAAAGAAGATTTAAAGACCAAATTTGGATTTGCTCAGCATATGGAATGATGTACTATGAGGTATTAGACCTAAATAAACCTTTTCAAGATTCAATTTTTCTTTCCAAGTGAATTTGATGCATTAGGTTGAAGAATGCATTCTACATAAAAGTTTGCAGCGCACACTGTCTTTTTTACACTAAGCGCGCTGCAAACTTGTCTATTTTCAACATGGATGAGTTTTGGTCAAAATTCGACTTGGAAAGAGGATTTTTGGGTCAAGGAGGCCACACATATTTGAATATAATATCATCCCCCATCAAATCATGTAGGTGTCACTTTGTTTCCTCAATGGAAACATTCTAGAGATCAAATCCTATAATGTAGGAATATGACTAGATTTGGAAATTTGTATTTTCCCGTTTTAGTCATGTTCTTTCGAGATATATTATGATTATATGGAAAGGTATTTTTTAAATTTGAGAGAGTGTTTTTACAAGAACGAACTCCTCTTCAAAAACCTCTCTTAATTTTCCAAAATCCTTTTTGATTTGGGAGATATAGGTGAATCTTCGAGAGGCATATTTCCAGAATTTTTATACTCTGTTTTTTCTAGCCACCTCACAAATTCGAATTTGAGTTGGATATCTTCAACAAACTAAATATAGGTGAAGAGATGATGAGATCCATCTATTTTTGATCTAGATAATCTTGTAATATTTCTATATAAAGGACCAAATAGAGAAGCAAAAGAGAGGGGGCTCGAAATTGAAGATCTTAATAGACTCTTTTTGTGTAAAGACCTTTTTATATATATACTGGAATATAAGCACTTCTCATAGTTCTTGTTCATATATATTTCCATTTATATTTTCCTGTACCTGTGGTCGAATGTATGCTCATTTATTTTGTTTATACAATGATTGATGAAAGTCTTTTTATCATTGCATTGATAGTCAAAACCACAAGTATTTTTCCTTGTTATAATCAACCTTTCATATGTGTTTTTAATGTATATGATCTTGCTGGTATAGTAAGAATTCTTCATCCATCTCATTCTATAAAACCATCTGATCAGTATTATTGAGGGCCTTATTTTGTCTCGATGTATTTAAGTGTGTTTTGAGTGAGGGAGTTATTGAGTAAATCATTCATTTTTGATCCATTTTCATACATTTCATTGATCATTTGATTAAGTTACCAAGCTCACTCGACCTAGAACCTAGAGTGACTCTTGGAGTGATAATAGGTTGTCTGATCAATTCCTCATTCTTAGACAATTTTTGAAATATCACTATGGGTCTAATCCTTTACCCGATTCACTTGTCTATCTATGTGAATTTTTCCATTCGATCGATTGTTCTTGGTACTTAGTCATTTCTTTGAAATCTCTTGGTACTTAGTCATTCTTGATACTTAGTCAATTCTTAGAAATCCTACCACGAGTCCACGAGTCTACAACATTTTCCCAACTCTTTATCTGTGACTTCGTCCATCCAACTGATTCTTGACACTTAGTCGATTTTTCTAACTCGTACCACAAATCTCTTACACTTAGTTGATTTTTGAACTCTCACTGTGGATCTACGTCTCTGCATGTTTGCGCCCATTTCTTCACATACTCTCGATTCTTCGTCATGCTCACTATCTCCGTGATGTCTTAGTACTTAGTCATTTTTCGAGATCTTCTGTGTTGATGTTGCAGATGAGGTGGCTTCCACGTGGACATATTCTTCATGTACACTGGATGATGTGGCATTGGTACATGTCCTGACAAGTGGCACTACACGTGGAATCACTGACATGGACTTCCTCTGATGTGACATTCACCTGACTCGACACATGGCATTTATGAGGTTGTTATCATGGCACTGATATGGCTGAGTTGGCCCACCAAGTATTAGACCCCAATATTTGATCTTAACAATTGATCTTTGGAGATTAATGATAAGGATTTACATGTTCTGGGTCCACAATTCTCTATGCCAAAATTAACACATTTTGCATGTTTCCATGACTCTTTGTTCACATTGAAACTATGTTCTTTCACGTTTTCATTATAAACCATTTGTAGTTGTTTTTCCTCATGAATGAGGGAGATGTCAATATGGGGTTTTTCCTTGCTATCTATTGCACGCTCGAGACTTCATCACGTGCCTGATTTCTCTGTACCTTTAGACTTAGACTCCATCTCTCTTATTTCTACTCATATCTACAGTGGAATCATCTCTTTCATATTCCATTTGCAAGAAATCTCCTAATTGTTTGCAACACGAATTTACTTGGATCGACTATTCAATGTCGTCCTGCTTTTAGCACATGCTCAAAACTTCCTCTACACTCTTCTTCTTCTATATGTCCATGGATTCATTTTTTTGGTTTTTGTTTGATCCTTGGAGTTGTAATTTGCATGGTTATTTCATTTTGCTTTCCTTTATTCACACATAGTCACCATTCTTATTTAAACCTGTGCAACCATAATTCAATTTGTTGTATTTTCGCACAATCACTTTGTCTTCAAGATAAACAAATAACACTTGCAAAAATTTAAAAATGTAGAGTCATATTTCGTACACAAAGGCTTATCAATTTGCAAATACATTCATAGTATCCCCTAATCATTAACAACATCCAGTCTTGTTGGAATATTCAACAATATTGAGAGGGGGGAGGGGTGAATCAACATTGGACATAGTTTACCAATTATTATTTTACCACAATCTTTCTTTGCAATATTTATCAGTATGTTATTTACCAGTAGTATTTAATGACAAATAAACAACCATGAAATCCACAATACACAAAGATTTAACGTGGAAACCCAAATGGGAGAAAACCACAAAATATTCTTTATAAAATCTTGTAGGCACGAACCTACTGTTATAATGATTGCATGCACCAAATTGCTAGAGACACAAATTTCCTTGAATGAGAACCAACTCAGTAATGATTTTTGCAGGAACCAACCTCCAGGAGACACCAATCCCCTTAGTTGAGCATCAACTCATCAATAATGTTTTCAGGAACCAACCTGCATGAGACGCCAATCCCCTTAGTTGAGCACCAATTGAAAAATCATGTTTACATGAACCAACCTATAGGAGACACCAATCCCCTTGGTTGAGCACCAACTCAACAATAATTTTTGCAGGCACCAACCTGAAGGAGACACCAATCCCCTTGGTTGAGCATCGACTCAACACTGCATGTAGATACAAACTTTACATCAATCTCCTTAAACTTTCAATAACACCATCAGAGTCCTTGTGCAACCTTGCACTCAAACACTCCGATGATATAAAGGTCATTGTGGTATCACATCTAATGGTTAATATTTATTTGGAGGTTGAAATTTGCACAACAGTTAAGGTTCCAAACTTTTCTCCTTGAAACGGGTCTTACAATATCCAATGGTTGTCGTCTATCGATATTATTCTCCAATGAATCAATGACTCCTATAGACTCGGAGTTCCAATGCATAATCACACTTAAACACTCTGATGGGCTTTCCATTCGATTAATGGTCCATATTATCTCCTGCAACTGCTTCGATAGATAAATGGTTTTCATTGAATCGATGTCTCCTTCATCATTGACCTCCATGTCATCTTGCATGCTCCAACCAATGGTCCATATTTGTTCATTATGCTGAATCAATAGTGGCGATGTCCTCCAACTCAAAAAAAAAGTTTTCTTAATAGTAACAGTATGATTTAGGACTTATCCATTTTGGGTCTTTGGAACTTCTCCAATATCCTTCCTCTCGCCTTCATTCAAAGGGTAAATAGTTCAACAACAATATTTAGAACTTATTTGATCTCCTTCCTCTCAATATTCAACCTGTATTTTAACCCGAGATGCATGAACTTCTTCAAGAAATCCTTATCAAGCTTAAATGTGACCTTTGCATACTTATTTACAACCGAGTGCAATATTTCCCAAAAGATCAATAACACACAGGAATGTTCTTTGTTTCCTCTGTCTGTCCATGGATTTGTGTTACTGGTTCAGGTTTGATCCTTGGACCTGTCATTTGCAAGGTAATTTTTCTAGCTTCTAAAATGATTGTTCACAATATTCTCGTCGTCATATTCACTGGGAGTTACTCATCAACATGATAGATCAATAGTGATGATATTAATAACAATTAAATATGAATTTTTTTATCGTTTATCCCCATGCCTGTGATATCAATGACATTCATGACTATCACAGTCATGTCTACTTTGACATCAATGACAACAACGCTTGTGCAAGACAATAACATTGTTTTCGACCATTCGTATCCTTTGAAATCAATAACAACATTGTTTTCAACAAGTCTCCTAAGACGAACAAAGTTCGCTCACATAAAGAATATCCAATATAAATAGGATAGTACACATAAATCCATATAGGATAATAATAATAATAATATTAATAATGAATATGATATGAGATGATATTAAATGAGAAATAATGGCCTTATATACCCACATAGGGTGCCCTTCCATGAAGAGATGCGTCCTTTCATTAGGATGTCATAACTCTTCATTATTAATTGTTAATTATTATTATTATATATTTATTTATGTTACATTACCTTCTCCTTAAACATGCTTTGTCCTCAAAGAATAAATACTGAAGGCTTCCCCTTAACTTTTGTTCTATCTCGCAGTGTCTTCTCAATATCTTTTGTGCTTGTATTTGTGATACTCGATGAAACAAGGTGATATAACCTTTGAATTCCTAAACTAATGTGTTTCATCTTTTGGGGAGTGACCCATCCCAAATATACCTTCATTGGAAGTACTTGATTATCAATTTCTCTGACAGGGCATCTCATTTCAGACTTCCATACAAGTTGTCGATTTTGTCTTTGTTCTTGTACAATGTTGTAGTTTAGTTGTCGGTAAAAATAACATTGTTCATATTCCTCTTGAATTTGTTGTTGGTCATAACGACTCTTGTGATTCAGATGGTGATAATGCACCCGAATCACTTTTGAATCTTGTTTGTTGGATCTCTCTTCAACTCTTGATACTATTGGTAATTCAACTAGATCGGTGTTTATTCCCTTCTCCGAGATCTGTATTTTTTTAACTGGAAGCTTTTTGATTTCAATAGGTTCAAGTATTGTTTCTTCACTAGTCATTGTTTCTTTACTGTAAAATTGTTCTAACCTTTCCTTTTGTGATTTCTTCTCGTTCTTCAACTTATTGATTTGTGTGACCAAACATTGATTATGGTTCTTTAGACGAAAAATTCCTGCGTCTTTATCTATGATAATTTTGTCATAGTCTTTTTGGATCTCAAGTATTGACTGTTGTTTATCCGAAAGTAGAATTTTGGATATCTGATCAAGATTTTTTGATGTAGATACTGAATCTGACTTCACTGAGACGTCATGTAATGTTATTTTTTTCTTCTTGTAAGAAAACATTTAAAACTTTTTCTCAAAGTTTAATATTAAGCTACCTAATGTCTTTAACCAAGTTGAATCGAGGATTATATCAACCTCTTTTTCATATATAGTTGTAACCTCGAAATTCGATACGAGTCTATAATATTCGAGTGTCAATGGTAAGTCCTTGATGTCATATTTATTGCCAAAAAGGTATTTTGTTTCGATGACACTTGTCTTTGGAATTATTAATTGATTCGACAAATCGATACTGATGTGATTTTTATTCTTATCTGGACAAATGTGGATGCTAATTTCTTTTTCTTGAATATTTCCTCTAAATATCAATAATCCGATGCATCTAGTTAGATGATTTTTACCATAAAATATTCCTTCCTTAAAATCCATTTTTTAATTTGAATTGACCTTATAATTATTATAGTATCCCTTTAATAATAACAAGACTTAAGATTATTGACTTATAGATATCTTTCTCTAATATTCCTTTATACTCTTTTAAGAAAATAATCCCTGATAATTCTTTTTTTATATATAGAGTTTAAACACTTTGAATATTTTGTTATACTTTACCAAAAGTACTTTTATATTCACTTAATCTCTTATTTTTCTCCTTCGTAATTAATGAAAAATAATTTAATATTACCTTCACACTTTCCAAAAGAACTCTTTTAGTTATACTCCTTCCTTAACTCACCAAATTTGTGAACTTTTAAAACAATTTTTTTTTTTTTTAAATTAGAACTTTTGACTTTTTTTATTATATATCCTAATTTATATTTTTCACTTCTTAAAATTAATATAATGTAGAAATTAATTAATTTCTTTTTCCTTTCTATTTTGTTTTAACAAAGGTCACAACTTTTTGTTAAACAATGACAATTTACTCTTTTACTTCTATGGAAATTGTATGGATTGGTATAATGAACAATAGAGTTACTGCACTTAAAATCGTACGAAGAATGTTGTACATAATAACTTGTAGTTGCACGGTTGTAAATGGTAAATATTGATGTACGCATTTGCTGGTAATAATATTTTGTTTTTATTCTTTTATTTTTCTTTATAATATGAACAAATATATTCTTTTCTTTTTCCTTATATATATATATATATATATATATATATGATTAAAATAAAATAAAGAATATATATATGTGTGTGTGTGTGTGTGTGTGTGTGTGTGTGTGTATTTCTCTTTTTTCTTTCTTTTATATGGAAATGAAAACTTCTTGTACATGCATTTCCACGATAGAGATATTTAATTCTTGTGTTGAAGTAAGAGAGAATGAATTTAGCGGAAAATTTGTGGTAGTTTAAACCAATCTTTTACACTCTCTTTCTTTTCAATATTCTTGTCAATGCAAGGTGGAAGGAATCTCTTTAATTTTTTTATTATTTTTTACTTTATTTTTATTTTTATTTCTGGGTAATAGTTTATTTTTATTTTTCTTCATTATTGTATTCTGCAACGAAAATTATAGACTTCAAATAGCCAAGGGCCAATTATGGTCAAGGACCAGATTTTTAGAGAAACTCTAAGAAGTATTGTAGTTGCGGCCAACAACCAATAGAAATGTTGCCAAAAACAACATAACTTTAACCAAAGGTCAGATGGCCAAAGGCCAAGATCAGATGTCGCTCTGATACCAAATGAGATGAACAAAGTTCGCTCACATAAATAATATCCAATATAAATAGGATAGTACATAGAAATCCATATAGGATAATAATAATAATATGAATAATGAATATGATATGATATGATATTACAATGAGAAATAAGGGCCTTATGTACCCACATAGGGTGCCCTTCCATGAAGAGATGCATCTTTTCATTAGGATGTCATAACTCTTCAGTATTAATTATTATTTATTTGTATTTGTTATTTATTTATTATTATTATATATTTATTTATGTTACATTTGAACCAAGCTGGTTCACCAGGGAATACCCAATGTAGGTAAGACAACAGGTTATAATCCATAAAGGATAATATATTAAATAATGTATATGAATATGAGATGATATTACAATGAGAAATAAGGGCCTTATATACCCACATAGGGTGCCCTTCCATGAAGAGATGCATCCTTTCATTAGGATGTCATAACTCTTCATTATTAATTATTTATTATAATTATTATATATTTATTTATGTTACATCTCCCCCTTACTGTGATATCAATGACATCTTTTGAAATCAGTGACAACACAGTTTCCAACTAACACTTGTTGTTAAAGTGAAACTCACAAAGGAGTTTACTCTTCAAGACTGAAAACATATATCTTCAGTATTTAGTTCCAAATACACTCTAGAAACACTCCAACATGCTCCATAATTCTCCCTCCATGGCTACTCCTGCTCCAATCTCTCTTTTTTCTCTCTACTTGTTGTTCATTCCCAAAAACTTGTCTGTCTAAAACTGTTGTAACTGCCCATAGGAATTTCTCTCCTTTGGCTTTATTTCTTCACTCACACACTTCCCCAAGTTGATTTTACTCATCCTCCATGCTTCCAATAAATATGGGATGTGAATTCTCACACCCACCCTCTTACAAGCATTCAATGATTGGCTTTGGGGACACTTAATCATAAAATATAGTTTAATACATAATGGTAATAAAATTCAGGAATGTGTGTGGAATTAATATACATGGGTATTTCCCCTTGGACCCTCGCTATTAAGCATTCTCCTAGACCCCCCCTCTCTTCTGGATTAATTCATCCCCCATCTCTATCCATGTCCCCTTAGCATCTGACATCACATTTTTCTAGTAAAACTTAGAAATACAATTTGCATGTATATTGCTTGATTCTAGCCACACATTATATCTACATTAAGCATTAATTATACTAGGGATTATAGTGGGGATGTTATAGGTCGACCCAACCAAAATTACAGGTCAACCCAACCATAAGTACAGGTAATTCCAACCAATTTTACAAGTAGTCCCCATAAGTGAAAACATAAACAACATAAATACAAGATAGATGTGCACATTTGAAGAGAATCCAAGCAAGAAGAGTAATTACAAGTGAACATAAGAGATATGAGGTCTGCAAGAGGAGTTGGAGAATATTCTTTGGGTCTAAAGGTGTGTAAGAGGAGTTTTCTTGTATTTTTAATGGTGTACTATGAAGGAATAACCTCTATTATGCCGCAAAGTGTGTTGTTTTGAGGATGCAATGTTGCAATATGGAATTATATTTTGGGAATGATGATATGAGGTTCGCTAGGAACGAAGCCTAAATATAACTAGGGTTTGAAGTGATTTATGGGGTATGAAGCAAGGAGAGGCATTGGAGCATGAAAGTCAAGGGTGCGATGATGTTGTGAAATGCATGAATTATGAAGCATGCAGGTGGAGCTAGAAATACTATGTGTATGAAGATCTTAGATTGGTGCCTATACATGTCTTATTGAGTTGGTGCTCAGATGAGGAGTTTGGTGCCTATATAGGTCTTATTGAGTTGGTTCTTAGATGAGGATATTGGTGCTTACACAATATCTTCCTGAGTTGGTTCTCAACTGAAGAGATTGGTGTCTCTATTAGGCTGGTTCCTACACAATATATTGTTGAGTTGGTGCTCAACTGAATAGATTGTTGTCTCTAGTAGGTTGGTTCCTTCATAATATCTTTTTGATTTGGTGCTCAAATTAAGAGATTGGTATCTCTAGTACGTTGGTGCCTATATAAATTTATAAAGATAAGTTTTTTGGTTTTCTCCCACAAGGGTTTCCAAATTAAACTATGTGCATTATGATTTGAGTTTACATGGATTTAATGTTTTAAATCTAATGAATTATTGATGAATGCTCATTTAAAGTAAAGAGTATCTTATACTGATTCACCCCCCCTCAGTATAATCAAAAGTTCAAAAATTGGTAGCAGAGTAGGTTCCTTCGGAAACAGTCTAACCACTGGAAGGTAGATATCAGGAGTGCACATGGTCGGTCAAGAAGTTTTTTCCACAAATAGGGCTCCGTTTTCTGACGGAACAAACTATGCCTTCTGGAGCATAAGGATGTGAACATATCTAACAAACCTTGGGTTTGATATTTTGGAATCGATTGTGATTGGTTATACAGCCTCAACAACTCCACCATGAAGCGCGAGTGGGAAGAAGCCTAGTGAAAATAATGCAAAAGTCATGAACTACATCTCGTGTGGTCTATCCGAATCTGATTTTGTTAAGGTAATGCATTGCGAATCGACAAAAGAAATTTGGGACAAGATTCAAAATATCTATGAAGGCGATAACAAGGTTAAGATGGTAAATCTAGAAACTCATAGAATACCGATGATTGTACAAAAGGTGTTAAGGTCACTCCCCTTAAGATTTGATGCCAAAGTTTCTACCATTGAATAAATGAAGGATCTTGATTCATTAACAATGGATGCATTACATGGGATTCTCACTGCACATGAGACGAGGACAGAAAAATAAAATACAATAAAGGAATCAACTTTCAAAGTATCAAAGAAAACAAAAGGACACAAATGTTGTGATTGTTCTAGCATTGAATTAGATACAGAAGAAACACAGTTCGTGAGAAAGATAAAAAAAGAATCTGGAAAATACAAAGGTTAGATACCCTTCAAGTGTTTTAATTGTGGTAGAGTAGGACATTTTGCTTCTAAATTTCCATATGAAAAAAGGAAATACAATGACGATAAAGAAAGTAATGATGAAGAAGAACATAACAATAAAATTAAATTCCATAAACAAAAAAGAGGAAAATATATTAAGAAGACGAGTTTTTAATCTAGAAAGGATAGTAGCTTGTCTGAATAAAGTGATGGATGTATTTATGGTATTAACAAAGAAGAATTCATCTTCATGGCCATGTATAGAAATTATACTAATATAGAAAATAAAGACAATCAAAAAAAAGAAAAAAAAGAAAAAAAAGAAAAAAACAAACAAAAACAAACAAACCAGATTAAGAAGAAGAAGGCATTGATGGGGAAGTGAATCTTGAAGCATAACTTGTTAGTGCCTTAGAATAAATATATAGACTCGATGGAAAGAATAAAAATTAGAAAGAGAAATTGCAAAAATATGAAAAGAAGGATCATGATCTTGATGAAATGGAAAAAATAGTTATCATCCTGAAGACTCAATTAAAAGAGGGAAAAAGGATAGAATAAGTGGTGAGAATCCAGCTGAAAGATAATGAATAAAATTGTGAGAAGCTAGAGGATAAAATCATTTCCTTAGTAAAGGAACTAGAGAAAAAAATTGATCAGTTGAGTAGAAGATTGAAGTTTGGAAAAAGTATTGAAATATTAGATAATATTCTTAGTCACCAAAGGTCACCATTCATCAAGACAGGTCTTGGCTATGAAAAAAAACAAAAGACCCTAGAGGGAGATGCAAGTAGTAAGGTCACAAAGCCATTTGAAAAAGAAAATGAAGAAAATCCTAAAAGTTATGCTAATATTCTCAAAGGCTCCATCAACAATGAAAGCAACAACAAGAAAGGAAATGATAACCAATAGAAACTTGATTCGTCTCACAAGAACAAAAAGAATGAGTTCAAAAGAGTTGTTCCACCAAGAAGGCCTTTTACAACCTGGTACTAAAATATCTTTCTTGGATATTGTTTTTCTTGCAATAATTTTGGTCATAAAGCACAAGATTGTAGAGCTTATGAAAGAAGTGATCATGTGAGAGATATAAATAGACATTCTTATAAGACCTCAAAGAATGATTATGTGAGCAACAAAACCATAAGTTCTCATGGGTTTGTTGATAGAAACTACAATTCATTCACTCTCATACTTGATCACAATAATAAATTTTATGAGTGCAATAACTATGGGAACATAACACGTGATTGTAGAAGTAGAAAAATAAAGTATCCTAAACAAAATAGGGAAGAATATCTTCTTACCAAGCATAGAGAAGAATACACAAAGGTGTGGAAAAGGAAGCAAGAAGAACCAAAGAAGGAAGAATGTGGACTTGTAATGTATGCTCAAGACAAAGGAAGCCAATGGTACATTGATAATGGATGTTCAAAACACATGACTGGTGATCAAAACAAATTTATCACCCTGAAGGAAGAAAAAGGAGGCAGTGTTACCTTTGGGGATAATGCTTCTATAAGGATATTTGGAAAAGGTATTGTTTGTATCGATAATGGAAATACTAAAACATATAATGTCTTGTATATTGAAGGGTTAAAAAACAATCTTATAAGTGTCATTCAAATGTGTGATGAAGTTTACAACCTCACATTTCATTCTAAAGGATGTGATATAAGAAAACATGTTCAAGAATATTAGTGGAAAATGAAAACAAAACCTCGAGCAATGTATATGTTCTTTTTGAAGTCAAAGGAGAAAAATATTGTATGGAAAATGTAAACAAAATTTGGTTATGGAATAGAAGGATGGGTCATATGTTAGGGACATAACCTCTGTTGGTGCAAATTTGTTAGACCAGGGTCCTCTTCAGGTTACCAACAAAAGGTAACGATGTAGTCTAATGCGCTGGCATTTTCATCTTCCTGGGAGGGAAGAAGTCTCACCCGAAGTGAAATGGAGACAAGTAAGTTACAGAAGTGTAAAGACAACACTTAGTCAGATCCCCAAAGTATCAAGATTCATATTAGTCTTGTGTAAGATAGCTTAAAATTGTTACAGTCTCGAACATATCCTAACCCAGAATGGAGAAACAAAGTTCCTTAAACATTCATATGGAAGCTATAATCATTAAGCATATCATACATAAAAGATAACACATCATAACATTCTACGGAATCAAAAGGTGAAGAACACAAGAGATTTTATTTTTAATTGGGTCTCCAATTGTATTATATTATATCATATCTCTTCTTAGGATACATGAGCATCTTGAGTCAGACATACAAATAGTCATGCCAAATATAATCAACGAGTTCTTCTCAAACAATACGAGACAAGTTTATCTCAACCTCTTTCTCTCGCCACCTCTACAATAGTACGTGACTCTTTTCCCTTACATTTTACAATTTGGTTCCAAAACCCAATTCTCATTATCCAACTTGATTAAAAACAACAATAACTAGGTCCCCTCTTAAAATCATATGGATTCTATATATAATATGATACAAGCTTGCTGGTTGAGAATCCGAGAGTTCTCTCTTCTTCTTGATTCCATTGCAACCTCTTTCTTCAAAACTAGTGTTGCACTGTCCTTCCAAATGTTTTCTGTTCTAACTGCTTCTTGTTGCGCATTCCATTTTCTCAACCTTCTTTTCCTTCCTTTGCTCGACTGTGTGGCTCTGAAGTAGCTTGTGCAAGTTATATTCAACAAAACGAAGGGCCCAACAGGCCCCAAGTCAAGTCTTTATCTCTTCCATGGTCTCAGGGTTGGCCTGTTCTTCTTCTTTGTCTTTGCCTTCTTCTTCCATCTTTCTTCCACTTCTATATTTAACTATTTCTTCTTTGGCTCCTTCAAATGAAGGGCCCAAATCTGGTACTAATTCAATGGCTTTCTTCCTAACCTCCTGGAAGTGTTCCACCTTGTCCTACCATTTTCTGGAAAACAAAGAAGCTTCCACGACAAAATACGTGGTAGCACCTGTGGTGAATTCTTTTGGCTTGGATGCAATGAGGGAATTCCATATGAATATGCTATGGCATCCACTTGGTGAATCCATAGGTAAGAAGTTTGGACTACCAGTCTAAATTCTCAGAGTTCTTTCTTGGCCACTATCTAAGCTTCAAAAAGTGCATTCAGATCACTGTTTGCTTGCTAGATTTCATCGAACTTAGCTTGTTGTTCCAGTGGATCTAGTGCTTTCGTAGATTATTCATTGACGGATTGGATATTCAAGGACAAGTCCACAAGTGTTTGGTTTCACCGAGAGATTACTCCCATCCAATCGATGACTTCCTTGAAGATTGTGGTGCACTTCAAAGTCTTTTTATGCAGTACAAATCTGTGAATGTTTCCTTCCAGAACAACCTTTTCCAACTATTTCTTTAATTCTATGGGTTGTTCTTCGACTTTTAACTAGATTCCCCTCAACTGTTCTTCTAGGTCTTCTGCTCGGTCTACCAGCTCAACCCAGGCTACTTGAACCAATTCGATCTGTTCTACTGTCTCATATATTTCTCTGAACTCCGACAACTGAGGCATTGTCTTTTTGAAATTTGTCTAGGCCTCTGTTAGTTTTTCCTTCACGTTCTCCATTTTTTGTTCTGCCTGAATTTTTGAATATTCCTCCTGTGTTCTTCTTGTTTGCGCATAGAGTCCTTCTTGCTTCTAGAATTCAACTTCATTTTCATCCTTTTGGATCCTCTACTCCAAGTACTAAGTAGAAGCTCTAATCAAGACTACTAGTTGCGGCGTTGGAAAATGGGCCAACTCGCCGGATGTAACAGTAGTGTCCAAGGGGAATGTAGCTTGGAGAGACATGCTGCTAGCCATGGAGTGTTCTGAGGGTGTCTCCACTTCTTCTTCCCCTGGAGATGGACCTCTCAATTTTTGTGTGAGTCTAGTCTTCAGAGCCATTGGAAGTAGGGGGAGAACCTTCGTCTTTGCAAGACAAAGTTGTAGTGGTTCTTAGCAATGTTGCAGATCCTGGAGTACTGGCTCCAGTTGCTCTTTCAATGATACCGTGCTTTGTCTTGACTAAGTTTGTTATTTTGCTTAAATCGATTGCGTTCCAGTATATTTCGGTAGTGGAACTTCTGGATTCTCACTTCGAATCATCGAAATATCAACGATGAACTTTGGGAGTGGAGACTAGGGAACTAGTACTGGTACTTGCGGGACTGGGATGAGTGCTGTGATTTCTGGTTTCTAGCTCTCCACCGAGGGAAGAATGATCAGGATGGGTATAGATTGAGCGATCGATTGATTCAAGGCTGCGGTATTCAATTTGATGGGATCTTCAAGGTTCCCAAAGGTTTCTGGGATATCCATTTGCATGGGTTAGAGAGAAGTGGTATCTGGGGGAACTGTGGTATCTTTTGGTGATGGTGGTGAGGTTTTCTCAGAAATGAGATTTGAGTATGTGATAAAGTCTGACTCAAGGTCATCTGTAATATTAATCATAGTATGGGAAACATGAGTGGTTTCACTGGTGTGAGGTAAGGCCATGGATACTAGCTGTGGGTCTATGACTTTTGAAGGGGAAACACTTGTTCGAGCCTTTTTCACCGGGATTTCTCCTATGTATGCAACAACTAGGATATTTTTGACATCCTTACTTGATAGTACTTCCCGTTATGGAAGCTGTGTAAATAGTGACAAAGTCCTTTTCTTTTGTTGCAACTGTTTCTCTTCCTCCTCTTATGAGTCTACCAATGTTTGAGCCTTTTGTTGCTTCTCTGCTACACTAGAACTCGGCCATGCTTCTTCATCCTACCCTTTCTTATTCAACAACTCTATTGGAAAGAGGTAGTGCATACCTGACTTGCGGGGGTTACACTTAACTCCAGTCCACGACATAAATTCTTTGTCAAATGCTTCTTCCTCAAGGTAAAAAGGTAAGGGCCTTGTGTGGAATTCATCAAGCTTCGCATACCTTGACTAGGCAAAGGTATGGTGGAGATTCAATCTGAATGCTATATTCCATGTGCTTAGTGTTATCACTGAAATTTCATCCGCAAATGGTTACAGGAATCCAACATCTTCAAACAACTATTAGTTCACCCATGGACCAAAATTACCAAAAAAGCATTTCCAAAAGGTCCAAAACTATACAACCAGTTATAAAATCAGGATGCGCTATGACTATACAGGGTGCGCACGCAAATGCACCATCAAAAAATGCAGGAAAAGCGTACATGTGCATGATGCGTGACTGTGGAAGCTAAAAGCCGTGCACACCTGAGAACGACGTATTTATGATGTTGGTCAGCCTCCCACCCACTTATGGTTTAGCTCCCAAGTCGATTTGACATCCAAATCTCGACTGGATCCAGCTAGGTGGTTGGTCAAAGACCTAAAGGTGCCCTAAACAAACCCTTTTCACACTAAAAGCTGCTTGCATAATACCTCAAAGTGGTGCTATAAAAAAGGGCCATGGGTGCACTACATCTTCAAGGAATTCATTTTCAAGGTTATGCTGCTGCTATTCTCTTGGGGAAACCTCTTTTCTCATCAAGAGCATACTAGCACCATTCCATTTGGGCAATACACATCACCTTTTGAGTGGGTTAGCTTGGGATTCCTTCACCATTTCTTTCAAGTTTTCAAGTTGTAAGAAGAGCTCAATCTTGGGGGTCCAAGAGCCCTCCCTTGGAGGAAGAAGGGACCCAAAGTCCCCTTTCTCTTTGGTGTTTTATTTTCACTAATACAATCCTTTCCATTGGTGACATGAGTCTTGTTTGTTTCTTGTTCTTATGTCCTTATGCACAATAGTTTAATTGTTTTTTCCCTTCCTAGTTTAATTCTTAGCTTAGTCTTTTATGTTTATTCTTCTAACCCTTTCCTTTACTACTGTCTTGCTTAGCTAACCCAACTAAGATTGTAAGCACCTCTGTTTTGCTCATTTAGGTGACAAAAGAGGCGCAATAGATTGGTGACTCCACTGGGGAAAGGTATCAATTTCCTACCCCATTTGGGTTATTTTAGCTCTTCTTTTTACTTATTTAACCTGTAGGTACCATAAACGGCCCAAGCCGACCTACAAAACATCAAATTCAAAGTTGAGTTGAGAGAATTCCATCCAAAATTTTCTTCACGACCGTGTGACAGTTGTGCGTGGGTTTATTGGCCCACAGTCGCGCATTGTGCACCAAAATCACTACATTACTCAACGCCTTCTGCACACCTGCGCTCAAAATACTTTTTCAGTTCTCTCATTGGCACTCAGAGCGCCTCTGTCTAGTCTGAAACCAGCGCACCTGTGCAAAAAAGCACACATTGTAAGCCGTTAATGATCTGTTGAAGGCCCATAGCCTTCTTAAAGATGATTCCATGCATGTTGTAATCTGCACCACACTTACATTCCCTCTCATATAAAGGGATTAGTCAAAACACATAGGCACTTAAGGGTTAAAAATCATTATTTTTCCTCTTTTTGCTTTTTATTTCGCCACATGGATGGCTTGCTTTGACTAAAAGTTGGAATCATTCTACATCACATATAAAACTTGCATTGGGACTAGAAATTGGATATCAAATGTTGAGTATTCTCTTCTCTCGCGCTCCAAAGTGATCTTGAGAATCAGAAAGAGGTTGAAAGACAATTTCATCTCCCTTAAAAAAATAAAATCTTTAGGAGAGGACAATAGCCCCCTCGAGACTCCTCTTAGTTTATTTTTCAAACACATCTCAAGATTGTAATGGGCCCATACATGCCCACATGCTACAAAGATAGGATAGTGTTGAAATTTACTTTCTTAGATTAAATCACTAGGGAAGTTTAAAGGTTTTGTAACGGGCCCATACATGCCAACATGATCACAATCTTGGATAGCTTCAAAGCTTTCTTAGATTAAATCATATTAGGGAGTTAAAGGAATAGTAAAGGACCCACATGTCCACATGCTAGCTTCCTAGGGACTTTTGAATTCCGCAAGGTTGTACCAATGACATTTAGTTAAATAGGTAATCAAAGACTTGTAAGGACCAAGCGAAGTCCACATGCAGCAAGGTGACACCTAATTCATTAAAAAATTGGCACACTTTCACTCATTCACACACAAAAGTCACTTCTCACTCACATAGTTTTCATCTCGAAACATGGAGGTTGAAGTAAGTTTCCTCCAAAGGGATTCCGAAACACCCCACCCTTTTCTTGACGAAACTATCCACTCCCACTTAATTTCAACGAGATTGACTCACACACCCAATCTCTCAAACAACCACATCTAAATTTTTTCTAAAAACTCACTAAGTTTTCTTCCACAGGAGGTGCCAAAAKAAATCTTTTAGTCTAGGTAGGATTTTGGGGATATGCATCCAAATAACTCCCTGTTATCTGGTTCTCACATTTTCAAAACAATAGAAGTTGTCAAATAGGGAAATTTAAATCCTCCAAGTCAAGTGTTCCTAACACCATAAGGCAGGGAGATACCCATGAAGGGTTGAAGGCTGAGGTCTAGTTGTTTTGTGTGTCCCCCCTTGAGGCACCCACCTCTTGGACGGGATCTAGCCCGTGATCCATTTCTTAGGCTGAAAATATAAATGCCGCACTTTGACCGAGGTACCTAGTGACCAAATTTTAGGACATCTACCGAGGTGGCAATTGTGGGCTGCAATTGCACCTTGATTGGATTTTGTGTGGCCATTGGGAAATATTGCCAGTTCTTTTGGGATATGCCCCCTCTACCCCTCATTATAACTGATTACTTCATCCTTCACTAGTTTCTCTTCCGTTGGCTTCATACCCCACTGTCGAGTGCTATTGGAAGGTCCAGTGCTATTTTGAGAGGAAGGACGTTACGTATTTTAGGACATGAGCATTTGTTTTCTTTGTTCCCCCACACGGACAAAATCCACCTACCCACATATATGCTTCTTTATCAAAACACTTTATGTATGATGCCCTTCTGATTATATTTGATTTGGATATATATCGTGTAAAGTTCAAAATATTGCAGCAAAGACTCTTGTTTATTTATTTGCTCTCACCACCATTCACACACATTCACTCAGCTAGTCAGACATCATAGGGGACCCATAGAACCCCCATCATTCCAGACGCTTGCTAAATCTCCCTCCTATTCTAGGGGGAGTTCCTAGTCTTGCCAACTCATCGACTCCACCTTCTCACACTCTTGTGAGTGCCACTATCTTGGGATAAGCTTTGCTTGGTTCCACCTTACTTGGGTCCAATTCCCAAGGTCCACCTTCCACTCGCTCTCCTTTACACGGAAGTGGGGGGCCAACTTCCTCTCAAGGGGGAAGTACAAACCCACCTAGTCCCCTCCAAGGGTCATGTACTCAGAACACTCACATGATGGCCATAACTAATCCTACGTCACCACCCCATATGCCATATTTAGCTTTCCTCAACATACATGATCTGACTAAACTCACCAATGATTCCATATTGCACAACCCCACATGGCCTACAATGCCTACCAAACTCCCTTCAAACATCCCCAAGTTTGAAGGAAAAGCAGGAGATGATCCTGCCAACCATATCATGACATTTCACCTATGGTGTTCTTCGAACAACATCATGGATGATTCCATCTGATCGAGGTTATTTCAACGTACACTCACTGGCCCATCTGCCAAATGGTATGTCGAAGAAAAATCTGGGTCCCACGCAAATTTTGAATATTTAGCCAAAGCATTTTTGACCTTCTTTCAATTACCCGTTCGTCATGACAATGGCCTTGAACTACTCTCAGATTTCAAACAAATTGCCTCTACACATATTGCCGACCACACCCTCGAATGGCGTCGACGACGTAGCCTCTGCAAAGATGACGCTACCCCCAAACAATGTCTCAATTGGTTCCTCAAATCATTTGTTTCCCTCCTTTCCAAAGATGTGGCCGCCACCTTCCCCCAGACTGAAGAAGAAGCCATTAGCAAGACCCAACAGTTTTAACTCATCTATGCCCAGTCCAGATACCTATACACGGTACTCCCGGATGCCCCAAGACCCATGCCATTTGGCCAAGAAAAACTTGGGATGTCTCACTCAGTAGACAGATTGATTGGTAACACTACACACCACAACCCACTACCTCAACAACCACCCATGTATGGCACACCTCAATATCTGCCGACATATGGAGGAATCCCTTTTTATCCTCCTCCCCCTTATCAACAACCATACCTTGTTTCCCTGCCTCCACCCATAAGTGGACCCTCGTCGACACCCCTAAACCACCCATCTATCCAACCAAGTGTCGGTACTCCCTCTACCTTGGCCTATACCCTAAGCACTAGTGAAAGCACCACACCCTCCTATGAACCTTATGGAGCATCGCCTCAACATAATCCGTACTTTCCATTTTCTGCGCCCCCACAGCTTATGGCTCCACCACAAGGACCACCACATACTGGGGTTAATTTTGTTCAACCCTCTCCCATTCAGCAATATCAAAATTTTGAACAGCTGAATACGACAAATCCACCCCATCAATCGAACAATACCAGAAAGAAAGGAAAAAATCGGAACAATAATAATTCGGGACCAGGAGGAAACTAGAACCAATCCTAGCAGAACCAGTCTACCGGGGGCAACCAAAACCAGGGGAATCAAAACCCCCAAGGGGGAAACAACAACAAACATCAAGGAAGGAACAACAACAATGTTAGGACCACCTTCCCTTGTGCCCTTTGCAGTGAGTTTGGTCACTATACTCACCATTGCCCCCAAATCGTTGACTTTAAGTGGACGGAAGATTGTGTGAATGGACCATGTCCCTCAACACCGCTTGCACCTCAATAGGCCCTACAACCATATGTGCAACAACCCCCACTAGCTGTACTACAAAACCCCATCCCACACCAAGGGGTGATAGATACCCAACCAGACATGCAACCTACCCCACCACAGTTGGGACAATATCCCAATACGGGCACCTCTGCTGATTGCACTATCCTCCTTACCAGTGAGGAAGAAGTCCTTCTGCAAACACGTAGTCGTCAGTATAGCACACCCCCTGAATCTTCTCCCACCACCTCAGAAGCAATTCCAGTCACAATCAGACCCCCTCCAGTCACAACCAAAACTCCCAAAATTAATTTTTCCCTTTCTCCCTGCGAACGAAGGTGTTGTGAAAGTTAAGGAAAGGTTGGTACCGAGTAATCAAAGTAAGTTGACAGACCTATAATGAAAAACATTACACAGATATCAGCCCTCATACAAACTGATTGCCCCCATCTTTGCGCTCTAAAAAAGAAAATTATAAGACAGGTGGTGAAAGGAAATTCAGAAATGATTGCCCCCATCTAGTCCAAAAGATGATGAAAGGAAATTCATAAATGATTCCCCTCATCTCAGCATTTAAATGCATAAATATATTCTGAAGTGGTGAAAGGAAATTCAGTAAAAAGGGACAGATAACTTCACCGGGGTACTGAACAGGCTCACTGGCAGTGAAGCAATATCTGAGATATCTGTAAGGTTGTTATACATGAATATCACTCTACTCTGGTAACCAATTATTTTTAAAACCTGATCTACATCCCAAGTTTAGACAGGGCTTCCTGATAAAAAACATAGAATTTTCTTCTTTTGATGCAAGCCGATAGACACAAGATCTGTTGGGTCTCCTAGAACTGTTTTGATTGTCTTAATGCAGACCTAAACTCAGTAACGGGAAGGAGAAAGTCGTGAAGGGGACTACAGCTGAGTTTAAAAAGTATCTGAGTTTTGAAAAGCTTTTCAAAAGTAAAAAATGAAGTCCTTTTCCCCTTCGGTATCCTGTTCTAGGGAACATTTTCGCTGGATTAAAGCCATTGACTCCATTTACCCAATATAGGCACATGGTCTACTGTTCTTCCCATCTTGCAGGAAAACCAGATCCCTAGTTGGAGCCTATGTTGGAGCCGCCTTTGTTTTTTTTAGCCTGTTTAAAATTTCATATCTCAATGCTTGAAGTCGAAAGCCGGTTTTCATATTTTCGTTTATTTTTCCCAAAATCTTAGAAGTCTCATCACGTAAACGACGATCGTTATCATACTATTAAGGTAAGATTTTTTTTTTTTATCGTTTAAACGAGTCTCTCCTTTTTTACCTCGGGATGTCGCATGTCAGGAGTTATAGATCACATAGTTTACAAGTCCCGAGGGGTGAAACAACGAACTAGTTTTAAAAAGTTTACCCAGATCATTACCGAGAGTAAAAATACTCTAAACCACAGTTAAGCATCATCGGGATTTCGTGTCTTGGCATTTGCTAGCTCCAAAAGTCTTACCGTCATAACCCCGATAGCCGAAACCACAAGATTCTTGTTTTAGTAACCCGGGTTAATGTTAAAGGTAAAAAGTTTAGCCGTGGTTAAGCTCTGTCGGGAATTCGCAACTCGATGTATTTTCCCTCAAAATTTATACCTTCGAAGCCCCGAGTCATGAAGTCGTGATAAAAATAGAAACGTAATTAATTAAACACTTAATCTGGTTTTATCCTCTAATTTAATTAGATCATATCATCGCGATCTCGCGATTTCACAGCTCGACATACAAGCCTCTCGGAAGCTATACCTTCAAAGCCTCGAGTCGTGAAGTCACGATATAAATAACAATGTAATTAATTAAACTCCTAATCATGGTTACGTTTTTTATTAACCAAAGCTAATTATCACAACCTCGGGTTTTAGAGGTTTAAAGGGTTAAAGTGAAAGCTCTCAATGAGGCGAATGCCAAAAGATTAATTAACATTCAAAAAGGCCTGATTAATTAAGTTATGCCAACATTGCCAATGTTCTAATACGAAAATTAATATGGATAGTCTACGAGGCAATTTTAAACTTTCCTTGCGCCAACTTGCATTACGAACTGTCAAAATCTAAGACATTAATTGGAAATGAGGCGAATCGACAAGTAAGGATTTGGTTTTTATTGCTAAATTTATATTTAAGAATGATTTGACTGTTCTGTTCCTAAGGACGACCTAGTTTTAAATGGTCGAAGGCATGGATCTTTTATTTGTTGTCACAAATTTCATTCCTATTCTACGCAGAGAAAACCTTCTAGAGTGAACTAATTTCTGTATGTATACATATTGTTATCGCATGAGAGATAAAGTAGAATCCCCTGCCATGGCCCCGCAAAAAGCGTCTAAAGCCACTGTTGAGGTTTCAGGACAAGGTTCAGACAATGTTTCTGATACTTCACCTCGAAGTGTCGACTCTGTCAGGACCTGGTCGTATATTTCTGAGGTTCTACAGTCCGAATTGGTAGATGTCTCGGATGATTCCAGTGGAAATGAAAAAGATGACCTGATCACCAAATATAAGATCGTCGTCCAGGCTCAAATGCATAAAGTAGCGGCTAGGCCACGTCTTCTCCCTTACTACAATATGGTCCGGTGGGCATTAGACCATGTAGATATACCAACCAGAACCATCATCAATGAGCAGAGGGTCACCATTGGAACTTTCAGACCCGAACAATTGCATGCTATGTACAAGTTGCCGACCATGTCAGACCTTACATACAATGCCGAATTCTTGGAGAATTTTAAACAGAAGGAATGTGTGCAATACGACAAGACTATGTCCGACTTAATCAAAGATTGGGTTTCACACCCTGTGAAGTTCAGGGCAGATAGTAATGGTATATATTCGATATCTTCTCTGGAACCACAGTTCAAATATGTGGCTATGATGACCTGCAGATTATATGGGAGAGAGGACACCACATATTTTTTTCTTCAGTGAGTGCCTCTAATTAATTCGGTCACCGAAGGCTGTTCCTTTGACTGGGCTAAACTACTATCCGAAGGCTGTTCCTTCGACTACGCAGGGTGGATTTTCAACGAAGAATTGAGACCTATAAGGATGGAAGAGCTTCCACCAAATGAGTTCTTTTTTGATAAAAAGAGAAAATCTGTGGTAAAAAGAGAATTCTATCAAGAAGAGGGATCAACGACCAAGAAGTTCAAGGTGTTGACCGATGGGAAAGATATGAAGAAGGAAGAGTTTGTGATAGAAATAGCCGGGACATTAGGGGCGTATGCTACGACAAACCAATTTTCAGTCGGGGTTTTGAAAAATCAGCTGAAGCGAAAAAATCGCCTCATCAAAAACTTAGAAGCTAAACTAGCCACAACGGAAGAAGCTGCTAAAGACCAGGCAAACACAGGAATAGAACAAGCAAGGATGGCCGATAAAAAAGAAATCGAGCTACTCAAAGCTAAGCTTGAACAAGCAGAGCTAGTAGCTCAGACTAGTCAAATACAAGTAGGCCAACAAAAAGACTTGATAGGGCAGCTACAGGTTAGATTAGAGTTCGCTGAAATCCAAGTTATAAATATCGGGATATTCCAGTCCCAGGCTATGGAGATTCGGAGCAGGATTTCTGCAACCCAGGGAAGTTTACTTGCCAAGGTAGAGACGATTCGAGACAATTGTCTGCTTATTGATCAAGTATCAGAAAAATTATCTGTCAGAGAGAGAGAAGCTGGAGCAGCTCGGGTCGCATTTCAAGAAGCTGTAATAGCTACAACAAACAGGGAATCAGGAAAAGTTTCTAAGTTTTCCATTTCAGAATAGACCCGAGGTAATATTTTGTTGAAATAATGGGAACGCAGCATATCAGAAGGAAAATTGCAAGCCAAGAAGGTAAGGAAATCCTGTGAAGAGGCTTTCGGTTCTATAGATGGAGGTCTATTAGGCATTGATAGTGAGAGCAATGTTGAGACACTGAACCAAATGAATATATCGAAATTCTCGCTTGATATAAATGAGAAAGAAGAAAGAGATTCAGCCGAAGTCTCACAAGTAACTCTGGTAGACATAGTTCAAATAGATAAATGGATTATTAAACCAAGTGTGCAATTGTGCACTATTGACATCCTAGACTGACAGATGCAAGAAAGGTTGCTGCAATTAGTCAGAGATTGTTACATTTTTGAGGCCAATTGTCAAGCGGAACCTTCAAGGTTGATATTTCGGCTGGTGGAAAAATGTGTCACTTGTACCGAGCATGCGAGAGGGCAGGCTTCTCGTACCAAATAAAGACATAGGATGAAGAAATGAAACGATTGATCTCCTTCTTGTTGTAATTGAAAATCCTAGAACGATTGGGATTCCATCATATGTAAATTTGTATAAATATACAATAGAAGGAAGAAAAAGACGAGGCTGGACCTTCTTGGGTCGATTGTAATAGAGATTTTTCTCCCTCGAGAGTTAATATAAAGCAAATCTGAAGATTCTCGATTTCGTCACGACTGTGTTATGAGTTTGTTTCCTTATATTTCATATTTCATATTTCATTTCATTTCATATATGTATCTGATGAATGTTTCGCTATAATTTAGTACAACCTCTACTATAGTGAACAAATTTTAGTTTTCTATATTGTTTACCGTTTTTCATTTGTACCGGCTATCAGTAGGTATAAGACCAGTGAACATTTTAGATTTCTATATATATATTTTATGCTTCATCAGGTTATTTCTTTATCATTTTCTTCTTCTGTTTATAAGTGAGATTCTCCCTTGATAGGAGCCTTACATGATAGACAACTTAATGTTTTTCTTACACCTCATGCACATTTATTAAAATATAACTCAGTTACGGGAAAGGGCCTTTGGTTTGCACCCTGTTTTCACTACTGGAGCTATAACTCTCCTTTATATGACTGAAATCGAGACAACATCTAAAAAGTATTGATATTTTCTTATTATTTTGTTCCTCTATGACTGCCCCTGTGACAAGATAGCCTAATATTGAACCCAGACTATCAGATCAAACACATAATGCCTTGAATCTTTTTGATACTATTCTTAAAACAACCACTATCCAGGTTGAACTGGAACGTTCGTGGGCAGTGATTGAAAGGGACATAAACATCCAGGAATAGTTGGAAGCTAGACGACAACCTAAAAATCAGCCCTAGCTTCCCTTGCCGAAGGTTGACATTTCTTCCTTCTCTACCCCTTACTCACTTTCGGATGCCTAGACACTGTACTTCTAAGACTTAAGTACATACTCTGGAACAACATCTTTTTGGCGCCGCTGCCGGGGACCGAAGTTACGAAATCTTTTTCCATGGGAAAACGACATTTTTTTTTGTTGAAAGTGCCACCCTTTGATAGTGAACAAAGAGTGCACACCTTTTAAAGGCTTTCCAATTTTTCACTTGGCGACTCCATGATTAATAAGCTGGCATTCGGACGAAGGAATACCAGGAAAAACTTGGATGGTAAATAGACCACACCCGTTACCAATCCTGAGAAGATTTTAAATGCGAGAGGCTCTCTTAAGCCGACCCCTACAGTCTATCAGCTTAAATACCCACAACTGAAGACCAAGAGTTCTTATGAACCTTCAACTTCACACAACCCTCTTTTAGACACTAAAGATCTAGCATCAAACTGCTCCAAAGTTAGAAGTGAAACCCATCTGATAACCTCTGTAGTACACAAAAGAAAAAGTCTTGTAGAAAATTCATCTGCTGTCGATATATCGTCGACCCTTCAGTTAAATTTTGTGACCTCACCCAGTCTTGAAGAATATTTCGCACATCTAGTTTTCACACCCGTTGGTTCACCTGACTACATCTCTTGCAAGTCCGAAGAGCCAATCCCTCAGATCCCTTACCAGTCATCCTCGGATTTTTCGCCCCACAAAGAAAGTAAATATTCACTTTTAATATTCCAAAACCCCCTTTACAACTTTCCACTAATATCAATGGCAGCCGCCGAAGGAGGTGGTGGGGGTCGTCTTGGAGGAGTAGGTGGGGGTGTTCCCGGGGGAGGAGATGGAGGTCAAGGGCCTGCCTCCCCTCCCAGAGTGTTTGCTAAAGTGGCAACAAGATATGCTCCTTTGGTATTGCCCGTTCCTTTGCACACCCTTCCCGAAAATTATATAAAAAATTTGCCAAATTCACTGGGGAAGGAGATCTGACCGCAACCGAACACATAAATTTATTTCATCAATTCACAGACATCCTAGGTCTCGAACATGAATATGTGTATTCGAGGCTTTTCGTCCAAACCTTCGAAGGTCAGGTCCGAACTTGGTTTCAGAGTCTACCTGCAGTATCTATCTTGTCCTATGATGCCTTGGAAGATGCTTTCCTTAGACAATGGGGC
Organism: Picea engelmannii; assembly: GCA_009831015.1. Lineage (NCBI taxonomy): Eukaryota > Viridiplantae > Streptophyta > Pinopsida > Pinales > Pinaceae > Picea > Picea engelmannii. Next base: position 298,262 of record ML795273.1, read on the forward strand.
CAAATAAAGGACCACCTATACTATTTAACCGAGTTTGGGTATTTAAGAAAAAAGAATTCAGAAACAGTTATGGAGTTTATTCAAAGATTCAACAAGCTATATAACAAAATCCCAGCCGAGGTTAAATCGTCCCAACCCGCAACCAAAGTAACTTTCACGGGGGATTTCAAACCAGATTTTGCACTTCTTTTACGAGAAAGAAGGGGAGCTACTCTAAACCGAATGCAAGATGACGCTGTAGAAATTGAGTCAAATATGATGGCTTCTGGTAAGTTAAAAGCTAAAGTAGAAGCGGGAAACCGAGAAACTAGACGCTTTAGAGAACAAGCAGGGCCGTCAGGGTCTAATAGATACACAGATGACAAAGTAGACGATATGGCCAGGGTAATTAAGGAACTGTCTAATAAGATATCCAGAATGGATCTAGAATAGGCCAAAGCCAATTCTTTCGCCAAAAAGTATTTTAGGAAGAATCCCAATCCCCCAAATCAGCAAAGACAGATAAAAAACGAAGATCATAAAATACAAACTCCCTTAAAGAACGAAAATTTTATAGGAGCGAATGATCTCCAGGATTTCAGAGATTTAGATGATGATGTCATGAACTTGGGTGATGACTGCACGCAACCCTATCTGACTAGAGAGGATTATGAAGAATATCTAAACACAACAATTGTCTATTGAGGGTGAAGAAAGAGATTATACTGACCTTTGTAGTTATCAAGAAGAAACCGGTATGATAATGGCCGAGGTCCAACCCAGGTATAACTTGAGATCTAAGGGTAAGCCTATTTCAACTACTCAACCTAAGAAAATTCTCCCAAGAGGTCAAACTTATGAGCCTACCCCAGAAGAAACCATGTTACCCAACAACAAAGTGAAAGTAGTAAACGTGCAAGAACCCGAAGTGGAAAAGGTTGAGACTAAAACACAGGAAACCGAAGCAGCTAATACAAATACACCTTTAACCAAGATCTTGAGTAATAAGGTAGTCTAGACAAATAAGTTGGAAAAGAAGGATTCAGAAGTCCCAACTAGAGAAACAGACAAGGTTAGCGGAGTTTTCAGTTTCGAAAATGAGATTAATAAAATTAAGATACCAATTCCTCTGGTAGAGTAAGCGAAAAACCCAAGTTATCGAAAGCAGATTACCAAAGTGATAGGCATTTCAGAGCTAGAAAGCCAATCTGACATTTTGAACCTGGAAGATGATAAGCCCAACATCACTTTTGGTCCACATTTTGAAGGAGCCAAAGACACTGTTGCTCCCTTTTATATCACCTTAAACATATACGATCAACTGCTACATAATTTCATGCTAGACTCCGGAGCCTTGCATAACGTGATGCCTAAAATTATTATGGACAAATTGGGTCTCCAGATCACCAGACCTTATAGAGATCTTTACTCATTTGATTTGAGAAAAGTTAAGTGTATGGGAATGATAAAGGATTTAGTAGTCACCCTGGCACAGGTCCCAGTTAAGAGCATCTTGATGGATGTGGCATTGCTGATATTCCCCCCAAATACGACTTACTGTTGTCTAGGTCATGGGGAGCCAAGCTGGGGGGTTCTCTTCAACTGGATATGATGTACGCCACGATTCCTGTGTTTGGTGGGAAATTTACTCGGTTGTACAGGGAGACGAGGTTAGCATATACAGTAAGCGACCCTCAAAATCTGAACAATTTCCCTATTTACATTGCAGATCAAGATTTAGGAAATTGTATCTTATCTTTTGACGACGGTTTATATGGTTGCACAGAGGAAAACGATATAGAGCATGAAGAGTCAGGTTACATGACCGAGGATATGTGTAACACCGGTATCTGGAAATTTTTTTTTGACGGTGCCTCGTCTTGCGAAGGGGCTGGTGCAGGAGTGCTTTTTGTGGCACCTGAAGAAAAGTTCGTTGTCCCTTTTTCTTACAGACTATAATGGGATATAGATTATACTAACAATGTATGTGAATACGAAGCCTTGGTCTTAGGATTAGAGGCTACCAGGAGGCTAAAAATAAAAAACCTAGAGGTATACAGAGATGCGGAGTTGATAGTCAAACAAATAAATTGGCAATACTAGGCCAAGCATCCTAGATTAAGATCATACATAAATTGTGCCTGGGATCTAATGGAAAACTTTTTCTCGTCTGTAAATGTCCACTTCATCCCACACACAGAAAACTTACAGGCTGATGCATTAGCTAAAGCAGCTTCAACTTTCACTCCTCCTACAACTTTTAAATTGAAGTATCACATAGAGATAAGACACAGACCATCTATACCGGATAATATCCAGCACTGGCAGGTTTTTGAGGATGATGAACAAATTAAGAAGTTTCTTGAAGCAGTAGGTGAATTTTCTGAAACTCACGCAGATCAAGAAAATCAGAATGACCGTATATGGATCATGCAAGAAGGAGAGGACCCTCAAGCTTTCCAAGACAAAATCGCAAATTATCGCATGTTGGTCCTAAAAAATAACCAGATTCTGAAAGGACTGATCCCTCTGGAAAGACTGTTTGATCAAAACAACATACCTATAAAATCCACCTTACAACCCCAACCAAAAGAGGTTGAGGACTGTGACATAGGAACCAAAGAATAGTCCAGGATGGTTAAAATATCTAAACTCCTCCCCTCTAAAATAAAAGGTAAGTATAAGGACCTACTCAGACAATTTAAAGATGTTTTCACCTGGTCTTACGACAAGTTAAGAACCTACGACACTACTGTGATCAATCATAAGATACCTCTAAAGCCCGGGGTCAAACCCTTTAGGAAAAAACTTAGGCAGATCAACCCCATTTTATTGCCTGTGGTCGAGAGAGAAGTGAAGAAACTTTTAGAGGTGAAAATTATAGTACCTCTGAGATATTCCGACTGGGTGGCAAACCTGGTCCCGGTTAGAAAAAAGAGTGGGGAAATTAGACTGTGCATGGATTTCAAAAATCTAAATAAGTCCTCCCTTAAAGACAACTATCCGCTTCCCAAAATGGATCACGTGCTAGAAAGGGTAGTTGGGGCGAACAAAATGTCTATGATTGATGGTTTCTCTGGATATAATGAAATTGCCATGAATGAACAAGATAAAGAAAAAACAACTTTTACTACCCCTTGGGGTACGTTCATGTATGAGAAAATGCCTTTCGGTTTGATGAATGCAGGAGTCACGTTCCAACGCGCTATGGACATTACTTTCATTGGAGAGAGGGATAAGTTCATAGTCATCTATCTCAATGATTTAACGGTTTTCTCCAAATCCGACGAAGAGCATTTGGTACATCTTAAACAAACATTCGAAAAATGCCGCAGGTTTGGTCTGTCCTTAAACCCCAAGAAATCACACTTCGCCATGCAAAAAGGTAAGATTTTGGGTCATATTGTATCTAAAGATGGAATTAAGATTGATCCTAAGAGGTTTGAAGTGATAGACACTATAAACATTCCTAGAAATGTAAAAGAAATTCAATCTTTCTTAGGAAAAATAATTTTTTTACAAAGATTTATCCCAAATTTCGCTGAAATTGTAAAATTGATCACAGATATGCTGAAAAAGAATAGTGAAGTAAAGTGGACAACATAGGCCAAAGCGTCATTCACACACATTAAGAAAGTCATAGCCAAGGCACCTGTATTGGCAAGCCCCGATTATCTAAAAGATTTTCTTATTTTCTCATTTGCCTCCGAACACATGATTGCTGCTGTGCTCCTCCCAAAAAACTAAGAGGGTTTCAAACAACCGATCACCTTTTTCAGCAAGAGCCTCAGAGACGCAGAACTTAAATATGATATAATAGAAAAACAAGCGTACGCCATGGTAAAAGCACTAAAGGCATTTAGAACATATGTATTACACTCCAAGATAATCACGTACGTACCTATAAGTTCCGTGAAAGATATTTTGGTACAACCAGACATTGACGGGAAAAGAGGATGATGGATTGCCAAGATTCAAGAATTTGACCTGGAAATCAAACCTACTAAATTGATAAAGGGACAAGGCCTGGCCAAACTTTTGGCTGAATCAAATCTCAGAGCTATGGATATAAACTGCCTGTAGGAATGTGAGGAAGACATGAACATAAACGAGCTTGATGAATGAACAACTGCAATTAAGATCGAGGAGAAGTTCGTATCATCAGAATGGTACAGAAACATAGTATCCTACCTGCTAACTCTAAAATGCCCAAGTGAACTATCACCATCAAAAGCCAGGACTTTAAAGCTTCATGCGGTTAAGTATTGTATTGCCGAAAATCAACTATATTGGAAAGACCCACTCGGTTTCTTGTTAATCTGCTTAGTCGAATCGGAAATAGAAAGGGTTATAAGTGAATTTAACGAAGGATTGTGTGGAGGACATCACACTTGGAGGGCCACAACTTACAAAATTCTGAGGGCCGGGTATTACTGGCCAAAACCTTTCTCAGACGTGAACACCAAGGTCCGAGCCTGTAACCCTTGTCAGCTATTTGCAGGCAAACAGAAAGTCCTGACGCTACCTTTAGTTCCAATAAAAAATGAAGCCCCTTTTCAACAATGGGGGCTAGATTTCATAGGAGAAATTAATCCACATTCTAGCACCCAACACAAGTGGATCTTAACTGCCACAGACTACTTTACTATATGGGTAGAAGCTATTCCAACTAAAAGGGCAACTGACTCGGTGGTGATAGATTTCTTAGAAGACAATATCTTGTCAAGATTTGGCTGCCCCTGAAAGATAGTCACAGATAATGCCCAAGCTTTCAAATCTATGGCTATGATCAGCTTCTGCCAAAAGTATAATATCGTTCTTGGCCATTCTACAACGTACTACCCCCAAGGAAATGGACTGGTTGAGTCATCTAACAAGAGCCTGATAAATATAATTAAGAAAGTGTTGGATGAAAAAAAAAGTCTTGGCATGTGCATTTAAAGTACGCCTTGTGGGCGAATTGCATAGGCACTAAAAAGTCTATCGACATTTCCCCTTTTCAGATGGTATATGGGACAGATGCGGTGTTACCTATAAATTTAACACTCCCCGTGATGAAATTCTGGCAAGATCAGAAAGAAGGACCTAATCATGTCACCAGGAGGATAAACCAGCTAATCGAGGTTCAACAACACAAGGTCAAAGTAGATGAAAGGTTGCAGAAGTATCAAGACGACATGAAGGCATTATTCGACTGTAGGGCAAAGGACAAAGATTTTCTCCCAGGTGATTTAGTATTAAGGTGGGATGCAAGGAGGGAAGAAACAATGAAACATGGTAAATTCAATCACCTCTGGTATGGGCCATTCAGAGTCTCATCTCTCGAAGGAAAAAATTCTTTCCTACTAGAAAATATAGATGGTGAAATCCTCAACGCCCCTGTCAACGGGTGTTACCTGAAGCATTATATGACATAAGCAGTCGCCAAAAAAAAATAAAAATAAAAATGTGTATATTTATATATAGAAATTTTCATATATATATATATATATATATATATATATATATTTCATTACGCATTGCTATTTCGATTTTCTTTTCCTTTCGTAAATTGTTGACACCTTTCAAAAAGGCTCGATAACCTTCATATTTTCCTTTTTACAGGTTTCCAGCTGCAAACAAAACAAGCAGGAGAGGTACACAGAAGGTTGTGTATCGAAAAATAAATTGGCTTAAAGAGGTGATAAAAAAGATTTTTTGATATTTTGGAAAGAAAATGAAACGGTAAGGTAAATGTGAGATTTTCTAAAAGACTTGTTCTGAAGGGCTATCAAAGAAAACCAAGATAACCTCATAAGATACAACAACATCGTCTGAACTAATAAATAAAAGAACATTTCCATGGTTAATCGTTTACGAAAGAATAAGGTGAAATAAACAAGTCACTCAAAGTAAAGCGCCCCCGAAAAAGATTTTCAAGAGTCAGTTTTTGATTTTTTGACCTCTGTTTTTCAGTTTATAGATCTCCATCTGTCACCCTTTTCTGTTTTCTGGTTTACCTCTGAAAAGCCAACATCTTTCCGGTTTAGCATACGTAGGGAGAAGAGATTACGTTTTAACCTCCAAAGCTTCAAAGTAGATTGTGAAAACTAAGCTAGTCTTTACAACTCCTCAGTCCCTTGCTAAACAAAGTGACGCTTAAGTGATCCTGACTTTTCTAAGTTTTTCAACAATTTCGAAAGACTGAGGCTTGCTCAAATAGGAAACTTCCAAAATTAATTTTTCCCTTTTTCCCTGCAAACGAAGGTGTTGTGAAAGTTAAGGAAAGGTTGGTACTGAGTAATCAAAGTAAGTTGACAGACCTATAATGAAAAATATTACACAGATATCAGCCCTCATACAAACTGATTGCCCCCATCTTCGCGCTTAAAAAAACAAATTATAAGACAGGTGGTGAAAGGAAATTCAGAAATGATTGCCCCCATCTAGTCCAAAAGATGATGAAAGGAAATTCAGAAATGATTGCCCTCGTCTCAACATTTAAATGCATAAATATATTCTGAAGTGGTGAAAGGAAATTCAGTAAAAAGGGCCAGATAACTTCACCGGGTTACTGAACAGGCTCGCTAGTAGTGAAGCAATATCTGAGATATCTGTAAGGCTGTTATACATGAATATCACTCTACTCTAGTAACCAATTCTTTTTAAAACATGATCTACATCCCAAGTTTAGACATGGCTTCCTGATTAAAAACATATAATTTTCTTCTTTTGATGCAAGACGATAGCCACAAGATCTGTTGGGTCTCCTAGAACTATTTTGATTGTCTTAATGCAGACCTAAACTTAGTAACGAGAAGGAGAAAGTCATGAAGGGGACTACAACTGAGTTTAAAAAGTATCTAAGTTTTGAAAAGCTTTTCAAAAGTAAAAAACGAAGTCCTTTTCCCCTTTGATATCCTGTTCTAGGGAACATTTTCGCTGGATTAAAGCCATTGACTCCATTTACCCAATATAGGCACATGTTCTACTGTTCTTCCCATCTTGTAGGAAAACAAGATCCCTAGTTGGAGCCTATGTTGGATCCACCTTTGTTTTTTTTAGCCTGTTTAAAATTTCATATCTTAATGCTTGAAGTCGAAAGCTGGTTTTCATATTTTCCTTTATTTTTCCCAAAATTTCAGAAGTCTCATCACCCAAACGGCGACGGTTATCATACTCTTAAGGTAAGATTTTTTTTTTTTTATCGTTTAAACGAGTCTCTCCTTTTTTACCTCGGGATGTCGCATGTCGGGAGTTATAGATCACATAGTTTACAAGTCCCGAGGGGCAAAACGACGAACTAGTTTTAAAAAGTTTACCCAGATCATTACCAGAGTAAAAATACTCTAAACCACAGTTAAGCATCATCAGTATTTCGTGTCTCGGCATTTTCTAGCTCCAAAAGTCTTACCGTCGTAACCCCGATAGCCGAAACTGCGAGATTCTTGTTTTAGTAACCCGGGTTAACGTTAAAGGTAAAAAGTTTAGCTGCGGTTAAGCTTTGTCGGGAATTCACAACTCGACGTATTTTCCCTCCAAAGTTATACCTTCGAAGCCCCGAGTCGCGAAGTCGTGATAAAAATAGAAATGTAATTAATTAAACACTTAATCTGGTTTTATCCTCCAATTTAATTAGATCATATCATCGCGATCTCGCGATTTCGCAACTCGGCATACAAGCCTCCCGGAAGCTATACCTTCGAAGCCCCGAGTCACGAAGTCGCGATATAAATAACAACGTAATTAATTAAATGCCTAATCATGGTTACGTTTTTTATTAACCAAAGCTAATTGTCGCAACCTCGGGTTTTAGAGGTTTAAAGGGTTAAAGTGAAAGCTCCCGATGAGGCGAATGCCGAAAGATTAATTAACATTCAAAAAGGCCTGATTAATTAAGTTAAGCTAGCATTGCCAATGTTCTAATATGAAAATTAATATGCACACTCTACAAGGCAATTTTAAACTTTCCTTGCGCCAACTTGCATTACGAACTGTCAAAATCTAAGACATTAATTGGAAATGAGGCGAATCGACAAGTAAGGATTTGGTTTTTATTGCTAAATTTATATTTAAGAATGATTTGACCGTTCTGTTCCTAAGGACGACCTAGTTTTAAATGGTCAAAGGCATGGATCTTTTATTTGTTGTCACAAATTTCATTGCTATTCTACGCAGAGCAAACCTTCTAGAGCGAACTAATTTCTGTATGTATACATATTGTTATCGCAGGAGAGCTAAAGTAGAATCCCCCGCCATGGCCCCGCGAAAAGCGTCTAAAGCCACTGTTGAGGTTTCAGGACAAGGTTTAGACAACGTTTATGATACTTCACCTCGAAGTGTCGACTCTGTCATGACCTGGTCGTATATTTCTGAGGTTCTACAGTCCGAATTGGTAGATGTCTCGGATGATTCCAGTGGAAATGAAAAAGACGACCTGATCACCAAATATAAGATCATCGTCCAGGCTCAAATGCATAAAGTAGAGGTTAGGCCACGTCTGCTCCCTTACTACGATATGGTCCGGTGGGCATTAGACCATTTAGATATACCAACCATAACCATCGTCAACGAGCAGAGGGTCACCATTGGAACTTTCAGACCCGAACAATTGCAGGCTATGTACAAGTTGCCAACCGTGTCAGACCTTACATACAATGCTGAATTCTTCGAGAATTTTAAACAGAAGGAATGTGTGCAATACGACAAGACTATGTCCGGCTTAATCAAAGATTGGGTTTCACACCCTGAGAAGTTCAGGGCAGACCGTAATGGTATATATTCGATATCTTCTCTGGAACCACAGTTCAAATATGTGGCTATGATGACCTGTAGATTATATGGGAGAGAGGACACCACACATTTTTTTCTTCAGTGAGTGCCTCTAATTCATTCGGTCACCGAAGGCTGTTCCTTCAACTGGGCTAAACTACTATCCGAAGGATGTTCCTTCGACTACGCAGGGTGGATTTTCAATGAAGAATTGAGACCGATAAGGATGGAAGAGATTCCACCAAATGAGTTCTTTTTTGATAAAAAGAGAAAAGTTGTGGTAAAAAGAGAATTCTATCAAGAAGAGGGATCAAAAACCAAGAAGTTCAAGGTGTTGATCGATGGGAAAGATATGAAGAAGGAAGAGTTTGCGAAAGAAATAGCCGGGACATTAGGGGCGTATGCTACGACAAACCAATTTTCAGTCGGGGTTTTGAAACATTAGCTAAAGCGAAAAAATTGCCTCATCAAAACCTTAGAAGCTAAACTAGCCACAACAGAAGAAGCTACTAAAGACCAGGTAAACATAGGAATAGAACAAGCAAGGATGGCCGATAAAAAGGAAATCGAGCTGCTCAAAGCTAAGCTCGAACAAGCAGAGCTGGTAGCTCAGAGCAGTCAAATACAGGTAGGCCAACAAAGAGACATTATAGGGAAACTACAGGTTAGATTAGAGTTCGCCAAAATCCAAGTTATAAATATCGGGATATTCCAGTCCTAGGCTATGGAGATTCGGAGCAGGGTTTCTGCAGCCCAACGAAGTTTACTTGCCAAGGTAGAGACGATTCGAGACAATTGTCTGCTTATTGATCAAGTATCAGAAAACTTATCTGTCAGAGAGAGAGAAGCTGGAGCAGCTCGGGTTGCATTTCAAGAAGCTGTAATAGCTACAACAAACAAGGAATCGGGAAAAAGTTCTAAGTTTTCCATTTCGGAACAGACCCGAGGTAATATTTTGTTGAAAGAATGGGAACACAACATATCATAAGGAAAATTGCAAGCCAAGAAGGTAAGGAAATCTTGTGAAGAGGCTTTCGGTTCTATAGATGGAGGTATGTTAGGCATTAATAGTGAGAGCAATGTTGAGACACTGAACCAAATGAATATAGAAAAATTCTCGCTTGATATAAATGAGAAAGAAGAAAGAGATTCGGTCGAAGTCTCACAAGTAACTCTGGCAGACATAGTTCAAACAGATAAATGGATTATTGAACCAAGTGTGCAATTGTGCGCTATTGACATCCTAAACCAACAGATGGAAGAAAGGTTGCCACAATTAGTCAGAGATTGTTACATTTTTGAGGCCAATTGTCAAGCGGAACCTTCAAGGTTGATATCGCGGCTAGTGGAAAAATGTGTCACTTGTACCGAGCATGCAAGAGGGCAGGCTTCTGGTACCAAATAAAGACATAGGATGAAGAAATGAAACGATTGATCTCCTTCTCATTGTAACTGAAAATCCTAGAATGATTGGGATTCCATCATATGTAAATTTGTATAAATATACAATAGAAGGAAGAAAAAGACGAGGCTAGACCTTTTTGGGTCGATTGTAATAGAGATTTTTCTCCCTCGAGAGTTAATATAAAGCAAATCTGAAGATTCTCGATTTCGTCACGACTGTGTTATGAGTTTGTTTCCTTATATTTCATATTTCATATTTCATATTTCATTTCATTTCATATATGTATCTGATGAATGTTTCGCTATAATTTAGTACAACCTCTACTATAGTGAATAAATTTTAGTTTTCTATATTGTTTACCATTTTTCCTCTGTACCGACTATCAGCAGGTATAA
>ML795273.1:308841-326681 GCA_009831015.1 Picea engelmannii
TTTCATATTTCATTTCATTTCATATATGTATCTGATGAATGTTTCGCTATAATTTAGTACAACCTCTACTATAGTGAATAAATTTTAGTTTTCTATATTGTTTACCATTTTTCCTCTGTACCGACTATCAGCAGGTATAAGACCAATGACCATTTTAGATTTATATATATATTTTATGCTTCATCAGGTTATTTCTTTATCATTTTCTTCTTCTGTTTATAAGTGAGATTCTCCCTTGATAGGAGCCTTACATGATAGACAGCTTAATGTTTTTCTTACACCTCATACACATTTATTAAAATATATCTCAGTTATGGGAAAGGGCCTTTGGTTTGCACCCTGTTTTCACTACTGGAGCTATAACTCTCCTTTATACGACTGAAATCGAGACAACATCTAAAAAGTATTGAGATTTTCTTATTATTCTGTTCCTCTATGACTGTCCCTATGACAAGACAACCTAATATTGAACCCAAACTATCAGATCAAACACATATTGCCTTGAATATTTTTGATACTATTCTTAAAACAACCACTACCTGGGTCGAACTAGAACGTTCGTGGGTAGTGATTGAAAGGGACATAAACATATAGGAACAGTTGGAAGCTAGACGACAACCTAGAAATCATCCCTAGCTTCCCTTGCTGAAGGTTGACATTTCTTCCTTCTCTACCCCTTACTCACTTTCGGATGCCTAGACACTGTACTTCTAGGCCTTAAGTATAGACTCTGGAACAACACCACCAAGGCCTCTTTCAGCCCTGACATCCCACTAGTCACAAAACTTCTCCCTCAGGAATCCCCTGGAACTAATTCAGCTCGACCCGTTCTTGATCTTCCCCAGGGCCAGATCCCGGTTTGGGAAACAGTCCCCCAAGCCATTACCCAAATTCCTTTATTTTACCCCCCACTAGGTGTAAAAGCTTTCCAGGTTGCTGCAACGCTTACCCTTCCTAATATGGTGTTGGCAATCCCAGTTTGGTATTTACATCCACCTGAGATGGTTCCTCAACCATACCTCCCTCCCCAAATAGAAGGAATCCTGATGCAGATCCCCATACTCACTCCCACCATACCCCCTACACCCCCACGCACTAACCCCCCTGCTACAGATGGGGGCAGGTGAAAGAAGAAGGAGCCCACAACTCCACTTCCCCCACACGTCCAACCTCCTTGTGCGCTATGCGAGAAAGACATACACCCCACCAACAAATTCCCATCTCTCCCCAAGTTACATAATCTCATCCATCTCCCTCAAGAACCACCACCGCTCGTTGCTTCCTCTAGTATTTCCGCTATCTCATAGAACACAAGTCATAAAGAACTGTGAACAAAATTCGCATGCGCCATCTATTCAGAATATGGCCATTACACACACCACTGTCCAGCGTTACCTCAATTCCGACAGACACTAACAACTGTACGCCAGAGCTTTCAGCAAACACCCACCCCAACTCCTGTCATCGACATCCATTATGTCACAACCTCAGTCAACAAACACATGAGATGTCCTTGATCTCTATGCGAATCACTTGATCCTTTCACATATCAATGACCTATGATCATTGAATATAGGCATCGTCAACTGGTCCCTATTCAAAATCATACCCCCCCTCCTCCAATAGACCCGATAAATACCCTTACCCCATCAATTGATATGGTTCATATCTTCCCACCAGAACCTGAGGCACTCCCTTCTCCCCCATGGTTCCTAGATGATTTATATGAGGAGTTACCCCCAAATCCCCCCAATTCTCCAATTCATTTCCCCACGAAAATTTTATGCCCGACTACCATTTTTAACCCACAATATCTGGATATTTGGTTTATGTCAAGCGAACCATCGCAATCCCCCTCCATCAATCCCCCTACGTCTTTATCATAAGGAGACAACGCCACAATGGCAATCATCGAGGTCACTCCTCTCGATTCCCTATATTCACGACAATTTCATTGTGATGAAGATATCCCCGAGGAGTTAACTACCCCCGATTGCCCATGGGACACGCTCCACCACAGAGCGCTCTTTCTTTCATAGGAAACCTTCACGCCTCCTAACCAACACCCCATATACGCAGTCGAAACCAAATATTTTCTCCCATCAGGGCATATATATTGGTTCAATAACCCTATCACTGCCCCCGATGCTTTCGAGGAAGGCAATATGGCCAATATATCCCCAACCATCAAAATAGATATTTCCATCAAATCTGGAATTATCGAGGAAATCACCATTGGCGCTGCATGTTCTCCTGAAGAAATCACCACCTATAAAGCCCTCTTCTAGGAATACCAGGACATTTTCTCCTGGTCATACACATAGATGCCTGTCCTTGATCCCTCTATTGTCGAACATTGCATAGACACCTGGCCTGATATCACACCCGTCTGCCAAAAACAACGACCGCTACACCCATCCAAAGCAGCGGCCATCAAAGCCGAGATTGACAAACTACGCATTGCAGGGTTCATTTACCCCATAGCCTATACATCATGGGTCTCCAACCTTGTCCCTGCTAACAAAAAATAGGGCACTATCCATGTCTGTACGGACTTCCACGACCTCAATCATGCCTGTCCCAAAGACAAATTTCCAACACCGTTCATCGACCAAATAATCGATGATTGCGCAGGTCACGAGGCTTTGTCCTTCATGGACAATTTCTCTGGTTACAACCAAATCCAAGTTCACCCCGTCGATAAGTACAAAACCACATTCATGACCCCTTGGGGAACCTTTGCGTATCATGTCATGCCATTCGGCCTCAAGAATGCCGACGCCACTTTCCAACGGGCCATGACATACGTTTTTCATGATCTGGTGCATATCATCCTCGCATACTTAGACGACCTCACCACTTGATCTAAGAAACACACTCAAAATCTCGATGATCTATGAATCATCTTCCATAGGTGTCGTCAGTACAATATCCGCTTGAACCCCCTCAAGTGCGTATTCTGCGTCACTGCTGGGTGCCTTCTTGGGTTCATAGTTTCCCAATGTGGCATTAGTGTGGTCCCCCTCAAAGTCCAAGCCATCACATAAATTTCACCTCTACGAAATTTATGCCAACTACAGAGCCTTCAAGGAAAAGCCAACTTTTTACGACGCTTTGTCCCAGATTATGCTACTCGCGCACATGGCTTCCTTCGCTTACTTCGTCACGACATCCCATTTCAATGGGATAAACATGCCCAAACCTGTTTTGATGATCTCAAAGTGGATCTCTCCAGTGCCCCGTTGATTAGTCCACCTGACTATAACCGCGATTATCTCCTCTACATATCATCCTCAGCCATTTTAGTAGCAGGAGTGCTCGTCCAAATAGGGGATGACGCCTGTGAGCATGTGATTTACTACATAAGTAAAAACCTTTCAAGAACACCCTTGAAGTACAATCACGAAGAAAAGATAGCCCTTGCATTTTTACTCGCAGTCCAGAAACTGCGACATTACATTCTACTTCGAACTACCAAAGTCATCGTAGATTCCAACCCCATGCAATACTTGCTCATTCGTCGACAAATTAACAGTAAATTTGCTCGATGGATCGTCATCCTTCAGGAATACGATCTTGAATTTTCAACAACCAAGAGCAAGAAAGCTCTCATCCTCACTGAACTTATCACGACTTTTCCCTCCAACACTACCAGTCCATCGGTCAATACCAACCTCCTTGATGAACATCTTTTTTTTATCCCCTCAGATGACCCTTGGTATGGCGATCTTCTTATCTATCTCCGAACACAAAAAATTTGAAACCACCTCTCTAGAGATGATCATCGACGTATTCGTCACCAGGCACCTTGCTACCTCCTCATCGGGGACATCTTATATCGATGAGGAGTCGACACCACACTCCATTGATGCTTAACTATTGATGAGGCTGAGAGAGTCTTGAACGATTGCCACAATGATGCTTGCGGAGTCCATCTCTTAGGGTTGTCCAATGCTCAAAAAATCATCCACGCAGGTTGCTTTTGGCCTACATTATTTCATGACTGCATCCATGCCGTGAAACGATGTGATAAATGCCAGATTTATGACAAAAAAACACTCACACCACCTGCTCTTCTACACCCAGTCATCACCGCTGGTCCCTTTTGTAAATGGTGCATCGAATTCATGACTTGCAACCCTACATCCAACAACGAACACAAATACATAGTCGTTGCAGTTGATTACTTTACCAAGTGGGCTGAAGCCATCCATACCTTCAACAACACCGCTGACACAACAACACATTTTTTCTTTAAGCATGTCATATCCCGCTTTGGAGTACCACTCCAACTAGTCTCTGATCACGGGAAACATTTCGAGAATGGGATTTTCATGGAACTCTCATCCCAGTTAGGCATCTCCCATGAGTTTGCCTCACCATACTACCCTCAGTCCAACGGACAGGTAGAAGCAGTTAACAAGGTCTTAAAAACCATGTTGTAATGCATGGTTAACAAACATAAAACCAATTGGAATCATATGTTATTTTTCATGCTCTGGGCTTATTGCACAATAGTCAAAACTGCCACTGGTTTCACACCTTTTCATCTAGTCCACGGGGTTGAGGCCACTCTTCCCATCGAGTGCAAAATTCCCACCTTACGCACCACTATTGAACTATTACCTGACACTGCCCCAATAGAGCAGCATTTGCTGAACTTAGAATCCCTGGATGAAGATCGTCGATCTTCATTACAGAACAATAAAGCAGCGAAAAAATGATCAAAGGCCAGCTTTGATCGTCATGTCAATCTTCGCTCATTTAACAAAGGAGACCTCATCCTCACTTACGATATCACTCACGATACCCTTGGCCATGGCAAACTCAAGTCCCTGTGGCATGGATCGTACATCATCCAACATTGCCTCACTAAAGGTGCATACATCCTGGCCTCCCCCAAAGGCCATCCTCTCAAGGAACCCGTCAACGGGTTGTACTTAAAGAAATTTTGTGCCTAAGCATAGCTATACTACACTAGAGTTTTTCTTTTTTTGTACGTCTTTTGTAGAGTTTCTAGTCTTCTTTTATCCATACCTCCCGTCTAATCTATCACTTGTGTTATTGACAAATGCCACCTCCATCGGCCTACCACATCGGTTACGCCGATGGAGCTAGCCGCTGGACACAGAATCTTGCTTCGGCTACTTGGGCCCTCTATTCGCCTTCACATGACCTGCTCCACACCAACGACATATGTTTAGGCTCAACCACCAAGAATCAAACAGAGTACACCGCCGTCATTGGTCTCCTCGTTGAGGCCAATCATCACCATATTCATCACCTTAGCATCGTATTAGATTACCAACTTATCGTCCTCCAGCTCAATAATGTATACCTTTTCTGTGATCCTTGCCTCTTTCGCAAATACCTGTAGGTTAGACTTTTATCTCGACATTTTGATTCCATTACAATTACACATATCCCAAGAAAATTCAATCAAATAGTAGATAACATGGCTAACATTATACTAGATTGACATATATCACATCAAGACATCTTCACATACACATAAACCATCAGAAGTCTGTCACAACATATAGATTAAACATCATCCACTACATCAAAAAAAAAATCATCAACAACAAACACATCACACATGTACACAAAGATCCAAAAATGTATATCCATATATATATATATATATTGGTCCACATGTCATAAAGTGTTTACAAAAATAGTACATCACCCGTAGGCAGGTGAATCACCTCATCCCTACCAATACAAAACTGGATGTCACAACTATACAAAATGGGCTCACCAACCTATATCAGACACACAACTACATATCTAGTAGCCCTCAGGGCACCTCTAATGCTCCAGCACCAAGTCCTCCCTCTGGAGGAGGTACTCCACCAGCTCTAGGTCCCTCAGGTCCTGGAGGCAATTGTCCAGTCATCGCAACTCCAACTATAGCTGCTCTGCGGATCAAGGTCCGCAACTCTGCCGGTAGCCCAATACACTGATCTAGGATCCCCTCATTCTGGATCTGCACTGACATCCTCTCGGGCACTCCCTCTAGAACCGCCTCTAGTCAGCTACGAAAATCATCAAACTCTCCCCCGACCTCGGCCAGAGGAGCATGTGACGGCCCTGCCCCAGGGTCATCATAACATCATCTCCGGGCCACTTTATAATCATCACCGGGCCTCGCCCCAACATCCTCTTGACGTCGCATCTCCGCTGCTCGCAACTCTCCCCGTGGTGGTCTCATAGGCCCCTAGCGGGATGGCGCTATGATCAGATTGACCTCTCATCCACGCGATCCCACATTTACACAAACAAACACATGATAACATCAACATCCATACAAATATCAACCATATACTACACTATCTAAAAAACATATCAACAAAACCAACAACCAACACATCATACCTTGACGATCAAATACCTCTCCCAGGGGTAATATCATCTCAGGGTCATCACAGAAATCTATCCCACTGTATGGAAACTGCAATATGATCTATGGAATATGACGCCACACCTGTGCAGCCTCGGCCGTGAAGTAGTGGACACCCTCCCCACCCCCTGGATGAACCAAAATCGTCGACCACCGCCGCAGTCGCGGCTCTCGCGCTCCCAGCGGGTCTAACAAAACTCTCGGGCGCAACATCAACACCCTCTCTAGAAACCAAGCCACCAGGATAGATCCAAAAGAAAAATCCCTTGAGTCATCTACTCGACACTTGGTGAGCTATCCCACCTTCTTGGCGTGTAGCATCAAGCCCCAGGTGAAATGCTCACCCCCTTGTGCCCGCTGCATGATCCTCAGCTAGCCACCACTGATACGCTGAGTCGTGAGCGACCCATACACTTTCATGACCATTGCTTCCATGCAACGATGTACCGGGGCATCCATCACCCCAATCCTCACCACTGACCTAGACATGAAATCCCCCCCCGAACAATATGTCCGACCAAGGGTAGCCAACTGCTCCTCTCCAAGTACCACCGGCTTGGCCAGCAGTAGGGTTCCTCGAAACGAGATCCCATTCAGAAAATATACATTCTCCTCAATAGAGAATGCCAAGTGCTCCCCACACACAATAAAACACTGCAACTCCGGACTCCACATCGAGATCAAGAATTGCAGCAGATACTCCTGTGCCCTCAACAGTGGGCACTCAAAAAACTTCAGCAACCCACAGGCCGCCAAAGCACCACAAACCACCAGCTCCTCATCCCTCATGACCTCCCTCAGCCGGGCCCAGTCCATCTCTCTCCAACGGATCGACATCGTCCCAAATGATCACCCGCATCCACATACACAGTACTCGATGAGCCATCACAAACACACCAACATCTCCCCAAAAAAGAAGAAGGGAGATAAGTTTTCTCACCCTCAACTTTGCCTCAAGGGCACAACTGTTTTCCCCATAGGCACGCACACATGCACACCTGTTTACCCCACAGGCACGCATGTATGTGCACCTATTAGGCACAGACCTAATGCATGCCTGTTCACTACACAGCTGCGCACTCATGCGCAACTGTCAGCAACACAACTGTGCACATATGCGCGGCTATGTTTCGAACAGGCGTGCACCCCATGCGTGCCTTTTTCCCCAAATAACACTCCCCCCCTATGTGACTGTGCCCATTACAGCCGTGCATTCATGCATGGGTCGCCATCAATCACACATGCACTTGGGGAGGCCACAACCCTAAAAAACCATAGTACGGTCATCCGTACGGTCCTACCCAAAAAATTGACACCTAACTACTGTACATGAGGATTTGACCACTAACCTAACTCTCACACCTCCTAGATCGGCTTCCTCGCACTCCTGGAATCTCTGAATCTGCTCTACAATCTCCTCTCTAACCATTATAGCATCAAGTACAAATGAGGTGGCAATGTGGGCCCTACAACTATATATAGGCCCTTTTTTCCAAACTTCCAAATTCAATTCTAGGAGCTCCGAGTGTCCATTTTTTGATCCGTCTTCAACCACAGGATCAACATCCCACCATCTACATCAGGACAGTCCCTGGGACATTTTTCATCCTTAGCCCTCAGGGATCCATTTTTCCATATCCCATTCAGGTACGCATGCTCATGTTCAAAATGATCAAATAAACGGTTATATGTTCGATTATCTTCAGATATTGTTCATGTCGGGTATTTGGTCATCATGTGTGTAGGTACTTGGTCATCACACACCAGTGCGACCCCTTTAGGTATATGATCGACACTGGCATGTAATAATTCCCTCTGAATCTCAAATTGCATCTTCAGTCACACCCTCTGAAATTTGCCTTTAGGGTCCCTATATCCGTCTTTGCAGTACTGTCACCTCCACTGAATTTTGGGTACTGTCACCCAGTAGCAATATCCCCCACATGAGTTGTCCCATTCATAGCCCCCCTTGGCACTTTGACACTCATGCTGTTTTCAACCTTTAGGGATGGGAGTCCCTATAGTCTTACATCATGTCGTGAATTAGCCACATACTCCTTCTCCTCATTTTTCTAGCCTACCCAATGAGCTCCCAAGGCACTTCCTCACGATTTTATTTTGACTTCACTCCCGCAGCATCATTTACCAAACATTTCATCAACTGCCAGTTTTCCCATCTTTAGATTGCTCTCCGTACATTTCCCTACTACAGAAACCTGCCAATGGGGCCCCAACCCCCCACTTGTTTTATAACCAACTTGCGCCATCCTCAGGCCAATCCATCTCACACTGGGGCACCCATTTCTGTATCTGCATTATTATCCCCACTGATTTCTTAATTCTTTTTGTAATTAAGCCGTTGTTTCCATCATTTTACATATCTTTTTATCGTCACCTTTGGAGACCTTCTTCCTTTCTTGAAAACGCAACCCATGTTGCCCTTGGTTGGGGCATTCCTTATCACCTACTCTTGTTGACATCGTCCATAAACTCCAAGTATCCCATAGGCCACCTACCTCTTCTCTCTTAGTTTGTTCACTTTGTCCTGCCTCTGGCACAACTTATCCCATGTCTCGTTGTCCCCCTGACACTCGACCTAGTTGAACGGTTGCGGCCACTTATACTTCGAATATATCACCAACCAAGGGTAGTCTTGAGTCTCCACGCATCTTGACTTCGTCCATGTGCCTCCTCAATTCCTGACCTTACCTAGTGGATTTCATGAAGCCCTTTGCTTCTTGGAGTCGCGTCTCCCTTTTTGTCGACATCAACACTGTTTCCAGAAGGGAGATAGTATCTTGACTCTCATTACCTTTACAATGAGGAGTCTCAGATGGCACAGGGAGAACCATCATTGCTCTCTGCTGTCGTTGACCCCCATAACATTCAACTTCAACACTTTCTCATGTTACGGTGGGTCTTACTTTGCAACTATTGCAGTTGTTTTTTATATTTGCCGAAGACCTCTGAACTTTGTTGGGCTATCAATGCCCACAGAATCCGTGATACTTCTTACAGGTGTCATTGTCTACTGTTCAGAGTATTGTTCCTCATCATAATTGTCCTTTGCCTTTATCAAAACTGCCCCCGAGGGCGCTGGAGTTTTCTACATCAACACACAGTTTTAGTTGCTGTACAAGACCCTTTTTTGAGTTACATGACACGAGCATGGGGCATGTCCATCTCGTTTGTACACAATTTATTTTCCACACCTTGCAAAAGGTTGAGTCCTACAGGTTCCCTTCTCCCTCCAATGGGTCACTCTTGATACTCTCACTATCGCTCTTTCTTACAATGGTACTCTTAGTAGAATAAACATTGATGAATTTCGGCTATCCGTATGTTCCTAACCTCATCCATCAGGGGGGCATCTGTTATCACTGAAATTTCGTCTGCAAATGGTTACAGGAATTCAACATATTCAAACAACTATTAGTTCACCCATGGACCAAAATTACCAGAAAAATCATTTCCAAAAGGTCCAAAACTATATAACTAGTTATAAAATTAGGATGCACTATGACTATACAGGGCGCGCACGCACATGCGCCATCAAGAAATGCAGGAAAAGTGCACATGCGCACGATGCGCGACAGTGGAAGCTAAAAGCCATGCACAACTGAGAACGACACATTTATGATATTGTTTGGCCTCCCACCCACTTCTGGTTCAGCTCCCAAGTCAATTTGACATCCAAATCTCGACTGGATCTGGCTGGTCAAAGACCTAAAGGTGCCCTATATAGCCCCTTTTCACACTAAAAGCTGGTTGCACAATACCTCAAAGTGGTGCTATAAAACAAGGCCATGGGTGCACTACATCTTCAAGGAATTCATTTGCAAGGTTATGTTGCTGCTATTCTCTTGGGGAAACCTCTTTTCTCATCAAGAGCATACTAGCACCATTCCATTTGGGCAATCCACATCACCTTTTGAGTGGTTAAGCTTGGGATTCCTTCACCATTTCTTTCAAGTTTTCAAGTTGTAAGAAGAGCTCAATCTTGGGAGTCCAAGAGCCCTCCCTTGGAGGAAGAAGGGACCCAAAGTCCCCTTTCTCTTTGGTGTTTTCTTTTCACTAATACAATCCTTTCCATTGGTGACATGAGTCTTGTTTGTTTCTTGTTCTTATGTCCTTATGCACAATAGTTTAATTGTTTTTTCCCTTCCTAGTTTAATTCTTAGCTTAGTCTTTTATTTTTATTCTTCTAACCTTTTCCTTTACTGCTGTCTTGATTAGCTAACCCAACTAAGCTTGTAAGTACCTCTGTTTTGCTCATTTAGGTGACAAAAGAGGTGTAACACTTAGGTTCAATAGTTCCTGTGGTATGCGGAACCACTGAGTTGCGTCTATATGATGGTTATACCACTTCAAGAATGCAGCGTTAGTAAACTCCATGTTCTCATAATCCGATCTTGCATGCCAAGGTTCGAACATTTTCGGAAGGTACCCCTTGTCTGCATGTGCCAACTGTCTTCATGTGGGTGGTCGCCACTTCCAAATTGCAAAAGAGAGAAGCAGGTAGCCATATGTAAAGCTCCCCCCTTTCTCTTGAACTTCCTCACAAGCAATGAGGAGTTCTTCTAATAGGTAGCTACACCAGTTTAAACTGCTCCATTTGTGCAAAAGCCCACTACTAATAGAGCGTCCAAAGTGCATTCTCCCTTGTAGTATGAGCACATGACCCTACTAGAAATGACGTAGCATATAGTGCTCATCACTTCTGAAATAATAGGCTCAATATTTGTTGTGCGCCTGCCCCTCTAGGTGTGGAAATTCTCATATAATTTGACCTTACCCTTCTTTTTATCGTGCTTTCTTGATCCTTGGAATCCTTTGGACACATCCTCACCCTCTAGGGACAATCCTGTGAGCTTCTGGATGTCTTCTGCATGGATTGGGTATCTCATGTTGAGACATACACTCCTATCGTGTACTCTACCGATTAGAAAATTTTTGCAACGTGCAACCTCACCAGTGGTCCCGAACACTGCTAGATCTTTGAGGTTCATAATTGTTGAGTTGAACAACTTGATGAATTCAGGTTTTGGGACAAACTGCATGTCCCCACTGATTCTGCAGCCAATTTCCAAAACACATTGATGTTCATTTTTTACCATTTTAACGGTTGAGAATCCCAATGGCAATATCGACAACATCCACAGATATCGCGCTTTTATGGCTTGACAGAACATTCTGACAATTTACTGTAGTTACCATAAAGGGTATGACTAGACATGACACAACTGATACAATTCAGATTCACCCCCCGAACACAATGAGGGTCTCTGTCATCTTTAATTACATCGCTTAGTGGAGTGGTGATTCATCTGACCCTGTACTGCTGAGAAACACTTTCTGCGAAGAACCAACACTTAGACTGAAAAAAAACTTATATGTCATGGCGCCACTAAGCACACTCTGACGTTATTACATGTATTAAAGAAATTACAGTAAAGAAGCAAAATCTAACTACTCTACAAGCTCCCTTGGACTGGAGAAACAATCCTTTTGTTCAAACATGAGAAATATAGGGCTTCAGGCATGTGCCATTCACCCAACCTAGCTGAAGGATACCATCCAGTTGCATGATCTTGACTGCACTAGACTGTCGGATTTCAAAAACTATGAATGGACCTAACCAATGCATATGCAACTTGCCTGGATGTTTATGATACCAAATATTGTAGAGTAGTACCTTATCCCCTTGTGCAAATATTTTGGACTTAATGTGCCTGTCATGCCAAGATATCTGTCTAGATTTATCAACTAAGTGAAAATCTGCTAAGAATCTCGCTTCCTCAAGTTCCTGCAAGTCTGCAATCCTCTATTCAACTGATTCATCATCTCTCATATGTATATTCTATTCTATATAGAGACTAGGGGTTATAAACTTTGCAGGTACAACAACTTCCTTCCTGTAAACCAACTAAAATGGGGTATACCTGTGTAGCTTCTTCGTGGTAGTCCCGTGTTGTAAAAATATGATCACAGAGAAATACAATAAAACAAATGTAGAAATAAAACACAGAATATACACAATACAATAGAGACACATATATACATGGTTCACCTAGTGTGGGCTACATCCACCAAAGAAATTTCCAGGTCCTTCCTTTCTTATTATCCAACAAATGAAGGGATATAACCTACATCACACATGTTGTAACTTCCTCTTCTTTCTCTCATAGTCTCCTCACTCAGAATACAATATTCACAATGATGCATAGCCGTTATACATTTCCCTCACAAAAGAGGGTTTCCTTCTAGGGAAAAAAACCCTAACATAACTTTTGCCGTCAAATATATGACCTTATAATGAACAGTCCAGATTTACTATGAAATTACAATATAGATTTACAAGGCAATTTTTCCTTCGGGGGCTTCGCCCTTGAACCCCCATCGGGGAACACTGTCCCCTAGACCCCGCAGGGGGGGTAACGCTCCCCTGCACTCCCCCTCGTGGAGGAGTGTATATTATTCTAGGGTGTAAAGTATTCATGGGATATAAACACGGCTAAAAACAAAGACCTCTGAATCAAGAAGATAATTAGGCTTCACAATCAACAATCTCCCACTTAGAGACTGATCTCAACAAATCCACCATTGTTGTATTTGTTGGACTATGATCCTTCTTGGACCCGATGAATTTATCATCTTCATCTTCATGCATGAAGACCAACTGAAACTAAGCAGGAACTCAGTTTCTCCCTGGTTACTCCCTTAGTTAACATGTCTACAGGATTCTCGCTAGTGTGTATCTTTTCCAACTTCAAATGTCCATCTTCCAAGACGGATCATATGAAATGGTACCTGAGATGTATATGCTTAGTCTTCTAATGGAAGGCTGAGTTTTTTGCAAGATGAATGGCACTCTCACTGTCACAGTAAAACCTGCTATTCTCCTGCTTCTTTCCTAGTTCCTCCATAAACCTATGTAACCAAATCATTTCTTTACTAGCCTCTATAGAAGAAACATACTCTGTTTCTATTGTTGAAAGTGCAACAACTTTTTGCAGTTTCTAAATCCAACTTATTGTTGTTCCACCTATATTAAAAACATACCCTGTGGTGCTCCTCTTGCTATCTTTATCACCTGCCATATATGAATCAACATATCCCTTTAGAACAGTGTCTGAACCTCCAAAACATAATGCATGAGTAGAAGTACCTCTCAAATACCTGAGAATACACTTTACTTCCTCCCAATGTTCTTTACTCGGATTTTCCATATACCTGCTCACAAATCCCACTGCATATGCAATATCTGGTCTTGTGCAAACCATCACATACATCAAACTGCCAACTACTGATGAATAAGGGACCTTGAACATGTATTTTATCTCCTTCTATTTCTTGGGACACATTTCCTTAGTTAATTTGAAATGGATGGCCAAATGTGTACTAACTGGTTTTTCATTTTTCATTCTAAACCTCTCCAACATCTTCTCTATGTACTCACCCTAAGACAATGTCAATTTGTGATTTTTCCTGTCTCTTGTTATTCTCATACCAAGGATTTTCTTTGCGGCACCCAAATCATTCATCACAAATGAATTATGTAATTTATTCTTGAGCACATTTATATCCTTCATATTAGACCCCGCAACAAGCATGTCATCTACATACAATAGAAAAATAATATAGCTTCCATTTTCTATCTTTTTAAAATAAACACAGTGATCTGAATGACATTTACTATAACCTTGTTCTGTCATAAACCTGTCAAACTTCAAATACCACTACCTTGGAGCTTGCTTTAGGCCATACAAGATCTTCTTCAACCTGCATACCAAATTCTCCTTCCCTTTGACCTCATACCCCTCTGGTTGTTGCATATAAATATCTTCCACAAAATCCCCATGGAGAAAATTTGTTTTTACATCTAACTATTCAAGATGCAAAACTTCAATTGCCACAAGACTTCAAATAGTCCTAATTGAATTCATTTTAACAAAAGGAGAAAATATTTCATCAAAATCTATTCCTTTCTTTTGTGCAAACCCCTTTACAACAAGTCTATCCTTGTACCACTTTTTTCCTCCATCTTCTTCCTTCAACTTGTAAACCCATTTATTCTGCAATACTCTTTTTTTTGCAGGAAACTGAACTAAGTCTCAAGTCTGGTTATTTACCAAGTAATACATTTCCTCTTTCATGCCTTGATCCCACTTCTTTTTGGTGTCTACCTGCATTTCTTGTTCATAACATTCTGGTTCACCATAATCAATCAACAATAAATAATACAATGAAGGAGAGTATCATTCAGGGGGTCTACTTAAACTAGTAGATCTTCTAACAAAACTTACAGGAGTTTGAGGTACATGATGATCATGTTGTTGTACATTTTGATTTTCTGGTACCTTTGGAATTTATTTTTCAGTGATCTCATCAAGCACTGTGTATTCTGGTTTTTCTTTTTCCTGTTTCTTTCCCTGCAACTTATCTTTGTACACGACCTTCTCATTGAATATGACATCTCTACTCCTAATTATTTTGTTATTTTCATAATCCCATAAGCGATAACCAAAATCATTAACACTGTATCCAATAAAGGTACACTTCTTGGATTTTTACTCAATATTTGTTCTATTTTCTTTATCAATATGGACAAATGATTCACAACCAAAAGTATTCAAAAAAGAATAGTTTACCTTTTTACCTATCCATGCCTCCTCTGGAATTCTACCATCCAAAGAGATTGAAGGTCCTCTGTTTATTAACTAAACAACAATATCTACAACATCTTCCCAGAATTGTAAGGGAAAACCAACATGCAATCTCATACTCCTTGCGTGCTCCATGATTGTCCTGTTCATTCTTTCCGACACACCATTTTCTTGTGGTATTCCTGGAACTATCTTCTCTCTACAAATCCCATGGTATGAAAAGTAATAATCAAACTCCTTTCTGCAATATTCACCTCCATTGTGTGATCTGAGACACTTCAACCTTTTTCCTATCTCATTCTCAACCAAATCTTTCCATTTCTTAAAAGTATAAAAAAACATTACATTTTTGTCGAATGCAATAAACCCAAGTTTTTCTAGTTGCATCATCAATAAAAGTAACACAATAACGAGAGCCACTAAGATATTATACTTTATATGGTCCCCATACATCTGTATGCACAAGCTCTAACCTTTCACTCTTCTTTTCTTTTCTGACTCTGAGAAATCCAACACTCTTTTGTTTTCCATAAACATAATGCTCACAGAAATCCAAATCAATTTGTTTAATATCTGGAAACAAATTTCTTTTGTGAAGTATCTACATCCCCTTCTCACTCATGTGTCCAAGCCTATGATGCCATAGTGTTTTATCCACTCCTATAGAATCTAAAGAGACAGAAGAGTTAGTGTTACCAATACATAAATACAATGTACCTACCTTCTCTCCTTTTGCTATCACCAATGATCCTTTGGTGACCTTCCACACCTTATCTGTATATATGGATATACAACCTTCACTTTCCAATTGCCCTGTTGAAATTATATTTTTCCTTAGATATGGAACATGTCTTACCTCTTTCAACGACCATTTGTTTCCATTTCTTTTCTTTATTTTTACCTTTCTCATTCCAACAATTTTGCATGGTGCATCATCACCCAAATGAACCTGTCCAAAATCACCTTGAACATAGTCTAGAAAATGTTTCCTATGGGGTGTGGCATGAAATGAATCCCCTGAATCTACTACCTAAGACTCATAAATATTATCTACAGAAAGAATCAAAACATCTTGTAACACATCACATGTTACATTTTCTTCCTGATTTTTCTTTTGCTATCCATCTCTTTGTTTCTTTGGAGATTTGTAGTCTTTCTTTAGATGTCCTTTCTTTCCACAATTCCAACACTCTATCTTTCCAAATATGGATTTGAATCTTCCCTTCCTAGAATTCCCATGGTTCTATGATCCCTTTCCTATATGCTTTTGTATTCCCCTGTTCTCCATGTTTAACGCATTGCCTAATGCCTCACCTGTGCTTTTCCATCACATTTCTTCACTAAGGATAACACCAACAACATCATCAAATTTTAAAGTGTTTGAACTAGAGACAGAGTTACTTACAACCATGACCAATGTTGGCACAGGGGTAGACCCAGGGTTCAATGTGCCAACAAAAACCATAACTAATGACCCTTTCGGCAACACCTGCGAAGCAGATGAAATCTCACCCGAGGTAGAGGCAGGGGCGGTTGCAAGACTCCAGTGTCTGCAACCTTAGCTAGGACACAGATATGTGATTACAACACCTTAACAAAGCACTTATCAATTATATATCATTAGTATTCAACCTTAACTTATAGCGCAAGTAAACCCTAACAACAGATCAATGCAGTAGTCTACAAGATCTAATACGCCCAAGCACTTAGCACATAAAGATAGATCAGATCTAACATTCATTCACATTATTAAGCACAAAGCATCAACAGATCTATCTATCATTCATCTATATCAAAGCACTAAGCAAGTAAACACATAAACACATCAATACATCACAAACAACATAGAAACACATGATATACGTGGTTCACCCCCAGCCTGGGGCTATGCCCACCAACTCTTCTTCTCTTTATTATCTTCTTTCAATGAACAAAGCCACAAAACCAACTCCGCATAGGACAGGAGATCTGCGCACTCTTCCAGATCCTCCTTCCCCGAGCTAGGTCACAACACAAAGCCTTTACATAGTCTCTTACAATCACTTGCACTTAGCTCTGCAAGTTCTCAACACACTATGCACAAAGAATTCAAGACTATTCACACTTACCTCATGTTATAACCCTAAAATGCACCATACAGGTTTACCTGGCATCAGGCCAACTCATGCCTCTTCCTAGCCAAAGCCATGCTGAGTAATTCCTCAAAAATCACTTGAAAACAAGCAACCCGCGCCCTAACTTTTCACTGGGCGCGGGTATCCGCTTGCTGTCTTCTTACTGCACGCGGGTATCCGCGGGCTAGCCCAAAACAGCCCGCGAGTACCTAACAAAGCAAAAAATCAGGGAAGTTTCCGCCGAGACTCGGGGCTTTTTGTCAGTTAACTGAAACTCTCCGCCATGCATGGCCGAGAGTTCGACTAAAACCCTAGCTCTTCCTAGCCTATAAAAGGAGGGGTAGGGGTACTAGTCAAGGAGGAAAAAATCATAGCAAAGAAACTCTGCCAAATTGCCAAGCCAGTTCTGTCCAAACTCTTCAACTTTGCCTTAAGCTTTAGGAGAAATACTTGCAGCAGCAGTTGGAGGACAGAAAGAAGAGGAAGAGCCCAGGATCAGGATCGTGGAACGGTGACCGGCCTCAGAAAGCATTGTAAGTTGATTTATATTGATGGTAATGAAAAAGATACTTTTCCCGCCCCGAAACACATGAATCTCATCTTCATTATCTGATTTATGTTTTATTTCTAACCCCCTAGTAGATCAGTAGCATGCAT
>ML795274.1:0-40888 GCA_009831015.1 Picea engelmannii
GCATAGTGCAAAGAAATGGGGAAGGCATATGGTGTTTACAGTTCAGAAAATGAAGTTAGAGGAATGGATATCCATTTAGGAGTTGAGGGATCAAATTCCAATGGGCATGGAGAAGAGATAGATAAAGAAGGAAACATGATGAAAATCATTTAAAATTTGCAGAAAGATGCCCAGACTCACCGAGAAGATAACAAAAAACTCATGAAACTAGGGAGGGAGAATTCAACATAAATTTGATGCAGAGCCTGGAAATAATAGAAAATAATTTGGATAAGGAGAGTGGATCAAGCAAATAAGGAAGTCATAGAAGAACAAAAAGTGATATCACCAACACTCCCCGAGGCATTCCAATAAGAGAGTACACAACAAATCAAGTCTATCCCTTAGGAAGCATAACAGGTATGGGGAGGATGAGCTACGAAGAGAAATGAACAAAATCAAACCTCCTACATTTGATGGGGAGCACAAGAAGGATGAAGATGAAAATATATGGTTTTTGGGCATGAGAAAGTATTTTCAATTGCATAATTATTCTTCTCATGCAGAGGGAATAATTTCCATCTATAAACAAAAGAGTAAGGCATCTAGGTGGTGGGATCAAATTGTGCAAGTGCAACACATTAAAGAGAAATATGTTACTTGGAGGGAATTCAAGAAGTATTTTGAAAAGAAATACTTGACTAAGAGGTACTATGATAAGAAAATGAAAGAGTTCTTTGAACTCAATATGGGAAGTATGTCCATTGATGAGTATGAAATAGGGTTTTTAGAATTGTTGAAGTATGCTTCTTTCATCAAGGATGACACAGTCAAGATTCAGAGGTATTTGAGTGGGTTGCCACCATCCAACAGTGAAAAAATACAATATGATGATCTCAAAACATTGGAGGAGACCATAAGGCAAGCTAAGTGCCTATATGATCAACAAAAAGCAAGGCCAACTTTCCAAAAATCTTGGTAAGACAAGAAGAAATTCAAGATGGATTAGAGGAAGAAGGGAATTAAGCCACCATTCTTAAGAAATAATCCTCATGGACAACCAACTTCTAGAGAAACCAGAACGATTGAGATGGGTGGTAAAAGGCCAAGGCATCGCCCTATTCAATGTTGGGGTTGTAAAGGTGATCATATGTTTAGATATTGTCCTCACATAAGTGACAAAGAGAGAGTTCTTCACAATGTTCAATGAGCTGAAACAATGGGGGACATGGGCAAAAATGTACTAAGGATCTATGCAGCCTAGGATAACAAGCAAGCAGAGTATCAATCACATATGATTGAAGTGGAAGGTATGATCAACAACCAAACCATTACTATTTTAATTGATTCAGGAGCTACTCATATGGTTATATAGATCCTAAGATGGTGGAAAGTTTGTAATTGCCAAGAAACAAGCATGGAAAATCTTGGTTGGTGCAGTTGGCTACTGTAGCCAAAAGAAAAGTCAATGAGATGGTTAAGTCATGTCTTATGGACATGAATGGACTGAGCACAAGGGAAGATTTGAACATCTTTCCTTTAGGATCTTATGAATGCCTAATTGGTGTTGGCCATTGGTTATGGAAGAAAGTGAATATTACAGAAGAAAAGGTGAAACACGAACTGCGCGAAAGGAAGGTTGATTGAGATAATGTCGAAGTAGTTAAAGAAGTAGAAAAGATGGAACGAAGTTCAAGAGAGAAAGACTTTGGACGAGGAGATTGAGGAAGACATATCAACAAGGAATATGGATCGTGGACAACTCAGCAAGAGGAAAAATCCACTGGTAGATGCTTTGGAGAACCTCACGGGAAGGAAGGAAAGATAGGCTGGTGAAGCCCTGAAAATGCGGGTCAAGTTGACCTAGGGTTTTGGTATCTAGGGTTTTAGATAGATAGGCTTCGGCCTAAGGCTATCGATGATCTATTGTAATGTATAAATAAAGTTCAAGAGGACCTGATATGGGTTCGGATATGGGATGATGAGTGATTGTTGTTATTACTGAGAGAGAAGTATTGTGTGGTGAGAGAAGTCTGTGTTGTAAGATCTTCAGCTGGGTGTGTAGGGAAGGGAGATAGAGAAAAGAGGGAAAGAGAGAGATCTACAAGCTAAGAGTGCAAATAGAACTGTAATCTTTCACCTAATATATTATAAAGCACAGTTCTATGGACGCAGCCCTAGGGAGAGGGTGAACCACATATATTCTGTTGTTGTGTGTGGTTGATGTTGTGTTCTTTACTTTGTTACTCTAATGATGCATTAGTATGTTAGATCTGATATATAATTGTGCAAAGTAGGTTTGTGTTGGGAAAGAATAATCTGATCTCCATGTGTGATTGCCTTGATTCCACTTGCATTTCCTCTGGTTGTAGACACTTGTGTCCTGCAACCCCCTATTGCTACTTCAGGTGAGACAACATCTGCTTTGCAGGTGTTGCCGAAAGGGCCAGTAGTTAGGGCTTGTTGGTGTGCTATTAGATTTGAACCCTGGGTCTACCCCTGTGCCAACAAATGGGTCTGTTGTCAGGAAGTGAAACTGTGATTGCTGGGAATTGAGGAAAAGAAAGAAAGCTCTGTGCGTAGATTTGTTGCTTTAGTGCACAGTGTTCTACTTGATTTACGAAGTTTTGTGCTAAGAAAGGAGGAATATATGAAGAAAAGAGGTAAGATCTGAAGGATCGTTCTCTAATAGAGGTAAGATCAGTGAAATTTTTTGTTTAAAGAGGTAAGATCTGAAATCTTTATGCTTTGAAAAAGGTAAGATAAGTGGAAATTTTTGTTTCAAAAGTATGGATCTAGGTATATTTGATAAATTTTGTCCTAGTCTGAAAACTAGGGCACAGTTAGAAGAAAGAAGATTTGATATGAGTAGATCTGATAAAAATAATGAAATATATCTTATTCCTATGCATAGAAAGAATGTTTGGACTAACAAATGGATGCAGGATCCTAGGAGGAATTTT
Source organism: Picea engelmannii (assembly GCA_009831015.1). Lineage (NCBI taxonomy): Eukaryota > Viridiplantae > Streptophyta > Pinopsida > Pinales > Pinaceae > Picea > Picea engelmannii. Next base: position 2,943 of record ML795274.1, read on the forward strand.
CTGCAGGTTAGTTACTATGATCCTAGTGCGCAGTACAAGAAAGGTTGGGGATCATTTAAGAGAAAGAGAGGATTAACCCTTTGTTACAGTTGTAGAAGACCAGGCCATCTTGCTAAGGATTTCCTTGATAGATGATCTAGTTGTCTTTGTCGTAAAGCTATGAACCATGAAGTTTTGGATTGCCCTAGAATGATCACTAAACTTGAAAGAATGAATATGGAACAAGATAAACATGAGAAAGACTTAGAAATTAAGACCATGGAAGAACCCCAAAAAGAATGAGAGATTGTATTACTACAAATGAAAGAAACCCTGAATGACCACAGAGATATCAACTTATCAGATGTCTTAAAAGACAAAGAATGCATAGAAGCAAGAATAGGAGACTTCGACATAGACTGTGTTCTAGACGAGGAAACACAGGTGAATGCCATGACAAAAAGAACTTGGGAAATTTTAGGAAAGCCTGCTATGATTTCCTCATTGGGAGGAATAGGATTATTTAGAGGAGAGATGATAACCCTATGTGGAAGACTTACCCAGACATCTATGAGTTCTCATGGCACTTCGACAGAAGAAGAATTTGAGGTTGTTAAATTTATTGAGAACAATGCCCCATTTGCTATGTTAAAGGAGATAAGAATCAGAATGGGGAGAGGAACCCGGTAATGCAGATCACGGGGAAGAAGGCTAGAAAGCTCAGCAAGAAGAAGGAAAAGTTGGAGAAATTACAGGAATTTCCAGAGAAGACTTCGCAAAAGGAAGGTCTCCATAATTTGAACTTTGTTGGAATATCAGAGCGACTCAGATTGGCACTTCGCCATAGTGGAGCGATATGACTATTGGAGGAATTATAACTGTTAGATTGATGTTCCCGAATGGTTAGAACAACAGTTATGATCAGAAACCTCACCATCGAACCATTGGGACCACACCGTAATAGACAGAACCGCATTGATGAAGGCTTCTTGTCCATTGGAAGGATTTGTTACATCGTTGTCTACTTATCCTGTCGACTGTTGTGTCGAGCACACTTTCTCGAATTGCATCCGATCCAACAAGAGAACTCATTGTTATTGTGTTGTTCTTATTGATACCTTGCCATCCATTCTATTACATTGAGAAATTGTTCATCATCCTGAGATATCTGATCTCAAGCGTGCATGTCGGACGAGCTCAGTGCTGCGGAAAATTCAGTAGAGGAAATTTTAATCGACCTAATGGCAGAGAGATTAATGTCCATAGGAGTTCAAGCCTCATCGACGTGAGGAGTACAAGCCTCCGCATCGACTTCTCGCGTATCCGGACCATCCCAAGTTCCAGATGAGAAAAGAACCAAACATCGAGATGATTTGGCAAATGCAAAGTTAATCCCTTTTATCCTGCCCAACTACATCCTGCCTCTGGCCGACGCGGTGAATCATGACAGTGTCCCCAGGGACTTCGACTACACCTTGGTTACTGCGTACGTATCAAAGGGGATATGCACATTCAAGCCTCAGTCGGATAAGATCATGGCACTAAATATCAACGACTTTAACCTAGGGGATTGTAAGAACTTCAGCAAGCTTCCTCCTTGTAGATATTTGATTAGGACGAATGGGAAGAACCTGAGGATAATCCCCCAACCATGGACTATGGACCTCGCGCAGTCCACCATCCTGAACCTAATGAAAATACCCCATTTTGGAAGGCACCAGGAGGTTAACATGTGCATTAAGCTCCTACTGTCGAGATTCCATGGAGGTTATTTATGGATAGACAAACGCATCAACATCGATCCGACGATGATCCATCAGATCACCGGATTGAGCATGCAGGGACCAGACCCGCAAGACTTCTATCTAGGGAAGGCTGCAGACCGTGCCCTAGCGCAAAATATTAAAGAGACATACAACGATGTGGAGAAGGGGAAGTGGGGCTACAAGGTAGCCTCCATCCAGAATGGTGCAGTGCGCCTTGCTTGCTAGTTGATTGTTGATAGGCTAGTCCAGAAGAACAGACCCACGTAGGTCACAGGGTTTGTTGTTGACCTCACAGGGAAATGCGTGGAGGGGCTACAGATGAATTGGGCAAAGTACTTAGTGAACCTGTTAGACCAATACTGTTGCAAAGCTCGGGATCAGGGATATGAGTTCCATTTTAGTTGGTTGTTGATCTTCATTGTGTTCATAGCTTGGGAGATGTCGGAAGGTATGGCCTTCCCTAAACTAGATCCATCTTAACCCTTAGTTTTGAAGTTCACTTCGCTATGGTATTCAAGCGATATGGGAAAAAAAAGGCAATCAAACGTGATGTTTCACACCTAATACCTGCAGTTAAAGAGGGCTATTGAGGTTGTCCCTCGTATAACGCCGAACACCCAGCACAGGTTCATGCTATTTGTGAAGTTCCACACAGACATACATTCTATCTACATCACTATGCACAGAGAAGAACACAAAGAAGTACTATATAGTTATTACAAACTCACATAAGAGGATTTAGAAGAAATAACTAAGGAGTGGCCTGTAGAGCTCCTTATCCCTGTTGACCCCACAGAACTGTCTGAACCTGAACTAATTGGAATCCTAGTGATCACTCGTGAAGGGAATGATACACCTGGAACTAGCAGAAGGAAAAAGCCAGAAGAAGTCCAGCAGCTAAGCAGTGCATCAGAAAAAATTGCTTCAGATTCACCTGGAGGAGGATGTGATGATGAAGTAGATAAAGAAGAGAATAATGGACAAAAAGATCAGCAGAATCGAGATGAAGTAACACCACCACAGAATCCCCTTGAAGACGTAGATCCATCTCACAAAATAAAGGTTTCTCCCACAAAACCCACACCATGGAAGAAGTCAAAATCTAGTAAGACCAAGATGCAGATTGTGCTCACGCTCGATGACTTCGAATTCTTCATTGCAGCTGTATTGAATGCCTCAGAAGATATTCTGTAGAGAAATGAAGCTAAGAAAGGGGCCATGTATGAGAAAATTGAAGAAGAACTGCGAGGGGTACAACGGGCCCTTAAATTAAGCCGTGCAGTGTCCACTGCACCCCCTCCATCAGAAGAAACAGAGTTGGGATATGAGCCTACCCAACTCCACAGACTAGCCGATGTGACTGAAGCCCACCTTTGTCGCGCACATGAAGAAATAGAATAGGCCACAATGGCCCTGAAGCAAGCACAAGAGGAAGTAATAGAGCAACGTAGGGTTGTGCAGCAGGAGAAGGTTGTCCTCCAAGCAAAGTTTGAAGAGGAAAAGGTGCAGATCTAGCAAGAGAAAGAAAAGTTGCTCGTGGAGCAGGTTGGAGTAAAAGAAGCAATCGGTAGAGCACTTCGCTCTGTGATAGGATTAGAGAAAAAGGAGTACAACCCAGTGGAGCATCAAGTAGCATAGCTTGTTGAAGCTATCCAGTAGCTTCAACAAAGAATAACATATCTAGAGCTACGAACAATACCAAGTACTCTGCAGGACGTGCGAGACCAAAGAGAAGACATTGCCTGGAGCATAGTTGACCAGATTAGAACATTAGCTTTTTAATGTCAACAACTTAGCAGTAAAAGTGCGCAGACTTATGAGCAACTTACTGAAGACCCTGAATTGAAGACACTGGAGTCACAACTCCAGGAGGCAAAGTAGCAAGCAACGACAGTACAGGCATAGTTGAAGCTCATATCAGCAGTTGAAATAATGAAAATATCTTAGGAACAATGCACTGTTCAACAACATGTCCATGCCATACAGAGAAAAGTCATGGAAGTGACTCAGAGGCTCCAGCTAGTCCAAGATGTAGCTTGCCAACTATTTGAGGAGATTGAAGGACGAGGAGAAGGGCTGGAACAAGTAGTCACTTCAGTCAAAAAACACTTAGAGGGACATATGAACGAGACAGTTCTTCAAGAGTTTTTCGAGCAGGAGGCCTTGGCGCAGCAGCAGGTCGAAGCAGCTCGAGCCAGGCTCGAGGATTTTGAATCAGAGCTACCCAAATCAGAGTGACTCGGGACGAGTCACAGGTGAGTGTTGGGGGTATGTTGGCCCTTGACCAAGTTTTGGATATCCTTGGTCAGGTTTGACCTATTTTGGGACTTCAATAGGCTATCAAAGACAGAGTGCAAGTCGAATAAGAGATTGTAGAATATCTGCCCCTTTTTAGGGATTTTTAGGTTTTGGGATTATGTAACGGGTATGGGGATATCGAACCATGGGTTTACCCATGTTTAGGCCCATTTTGTAATGTATAAATAGATGTCTAGGCGATGTAAGAGTAGAACGATATAGACATATGTTTGATGATGTGCTAAGTGCAAGTGATAGTTGTGCATGCTTTGTACATACCGTGTGAAGATTGAAAGGCTAAGTGAAAGTGACTGTAAGAGATTGTGTAAAGGCTTTGTGTTGTAACCTATCTTGGGGAAGGAGGATCTGGCGAGGTGCGCGTAGATCTCCTGTCCTATGTGGAGTATGACCTTATGGCTCTATGCATGTAGATTACTGACACAAGATAATAAATAAGACGAAGAGTTGGTGGACATAGCCTTAGGCTGGGAGTGAACCACGCATATCCTGTGTTATGGCTGCTTTGTGCATATTGATTATTGCTTTGTGCCTTTGATGTGATTTATGCTTAGTGTTGTTATCTTTATGAATGTTAGAAGCATCTGATATAATAGCTTAGTTCTTGGTAATGCGAATAAATGCCAGATCTGATTTGTTTATTTAGGCTAAGTGCTTACATGTGTTGAATCTTGTTGAATACTGCGTTGCGCTGTAATTAGGGTTTATCTACGTTGTAGACAAAGGTTAAGTACTAATGAATGAAATCTACTAAGTGCTTTGTTAGAGTATTGTAATCACATATATGTGTCCCAGAGAAAAGGCCTACCATGACAGGCATATCAAGAAGAAAGCATTTAAGCAAGGAGATATGGTATTGGTATACGATAGCGAGTTCATGAAGCATCCAGGGAAGTTCAAAAAACATTGGTTGGGGCCATATGAGGTTGCCTATGTTACAGAAGGAGGAGTTGCGTAGCTGAAGAATTTGAATGGGGAGTGGAAGGAAGGATTGGTGAATGGGAGTCCGTTGAAATTTTATTATGACAACCAGTTGCCTCGCAACTCTTAGTAAAAGTAACCAGAGAAGGTTCTAGGTACCATGTGCGGTTGAGACTGGGTGCCAGACATAAGAAATACAGTCTGCACACAGGGTGGAGGAACAAATAAGGAAGCACAAGCTACGTTGCACAATCTGAAGTGGATATATAGCAGAAGATTCAGATTAGAGTGCCTCGGGACGAGTCATAGGTGAGTGTTGGGGGCCTATTGGCCCTTGGTTATGGAAGAAAGAAAATATTACAGAAGAAAAGGAGAAACGTGAACTGTGCGAAAGTAAGTTTGACTGAGATCAGGTCGAAGTAGTTAAAGAAGCAGAAAAGATGGAACGAAGTCTGAGAGAGCAAGTCGTTGGATGCGAAGATCAAGGAAGACAGATCAGCAAGGAAGATGGATCATGGACAACTCAGCAAGCAGAAAAATACATTGGTAGATTCTTTGGATAACCTCACGGGAAGGGAGGAAAGACAGGTTGGCGAAGCCCTGAAAATGTGGGTCAAGTTGAACTAGGGTTTTGGTATCTAGGGTTTTAGACACCTAAGCTTCGACCTAAGATTGTCGATGAGCTATTGTAATGTATAAATAAAGGTCAAGAGGACCTTATATGGGTTCGGATATGGGATGATGAGTGATTTTTTTTATTACTGAGAGAGAAGTATTGTGTGGTGAGAGAAGTCTGTGTTGTAAGATATTCAGTTGGGTGTGAAGATCAACCCTGCAGCTGGGTGCGCAGGGAAGGGAGATAGAGAGAAGAGGGAAAGAAAGATATTTGCAAGCTAAGAGCGCAGATAGAACTGTAAGCTTTCAACTAATATATTATAAAGCACAGTTCTATGGAAGTATCCCTAGGGAGAGGGTGAACCACGTATATCCTATTATCGTGTGTGGTTGATGATGTGTTCTTTACTATGTTACTCTGATGATGCATTAGTATGTTATATATGATATATAACTGTGCGAAATAGGTTTATGTTGGGGAAGAATAATCTTATGTTCGTGTGTGATTTCCTTGATTCCAATTGCATTTCCTTTGGTTATAGAAACTTGTGTCCTATAACCCCCTATTGCTACTTCGGGTGAGATTGCATTTGCTTCGCAAGTGTTTCCGAAAGGGCCAGTAGTTAGGGCTTGTTGGTGTTCTATTAGAGATGAACCCTGGGTCTGCCCCTATGCCAACAATTGGTATGGATTGGTTAGACCAACACCATTCCATATTATACTATCATAAAAAGACATACACTTTCCTAGATGAGGAAGGAAATCAGAGAATAGTCCAAGGAATTCCTAGGGAAGTTATTGTTTGGGAAATCTCAAAAATGCAACTGAATAAGTGTTACAGGAAGGGATGTCAAATATTTGCAACCCATATGGAGGAAGCATCTAAGGATAAGGTGCCAAATATGGAGGATCATGCAGTCCTAGAAGATTTTGAAGATGTGTTCAAGGAGGTACCAGGACTACCTCCAAAGAGAGATATTAATTTATCTATTAATTTGATGCCTAGAGAAGCTCTAGTATCGAAGACTCCATACAAAGTGAGTACACCAGAGCTGAAGGAGTTGCAAATGTAGCTTGAAGAAATTCTGAAGAAGGGGTATATACGCCCAAGTGTGTCACCTTGGGGTGCCCCAGTCTTGTTTGTGAAGAAGAAATATGGGACATTGAGATTTTGCATCGACTTCAGACAGTTGAATAAAGTAACTATAAAGAACAAATATCCTCTGCCAAAGATTGATGATCTCTTTGATCAATTGAATGATGCAAAGATATTTTCAAAGATAGATCTCAGGTCAAGATATCATCAGGTAAGGATTAAAGAGGAATATATCAGCAATACCACCTTCAGGACAAGGTATGGTCATTATGAGTTCAAAGTGGTTCCATTCGGGTTGTCAAATGCATCGGTTGTTTTTATGTGCTTAATGAATGGTTTTTTCCACAAATATTTAGACAAGTTTGTCATTGTTTTCTGGATGAAATTATTGTATATTCCAAGTCATAAGAAGAGCATGAGAATCATTTGAGGATGGTGTTGCAAGTGCTAAGATAACATCAGTTGTATGCCAAATTGAGAAAGTGCTCATTTTATCAAAAAATAATTCACTATTTGGGGCATATCATATCTGAGGATGGGATAGCAGTGGAACCTGAAAAGATATAATCCATTAGAGAATGGTCAGCGCCAAATAATGTGACAAAATTCAAATCCTTCATGGGTCTAGTTGGCTATTACAGAAGGTTCATTGTAGGGTTTTCAAGAATAGCTCACCCCATCACTTCCTTACAAATGAAGGGGAAAAAATTTCAATGGACAAAAGAATGTGAAAGAAGCTTCTACAATTGAAGAAACTGTTAACCAGTGCTCCAATTATGAGGATTGCATATCCAAATGAAGACTTCATTGTATGCACAGATGCATGTAAAGAAGGATTGGGTGGAGTCCTTAGTCAAAATGGGTTTGTTGTATGTTATGACTCAAGGAAGTTGAAGGAGCATGAAAGGCTCTATGTCACTCATGATTTGGAGTTGGCAGCCATAGTACATGCCTTGAATAAGTGGAGGAACTACCTTATGGGAAAGAGGTTTGAGTTGAGGACAAACCATAATGGTCTGAAGTATTTGTTTGATCAGCCAACTCTAAATGTCAAGCAAAGCAGATGGTTAGATTTTCTCATTGAATATGACTTTGATATAAAGCATATCAAGGGGAAAACGAACAAAGTGGTTGATGCACTCAGCAGAAGAGTGCATGATTTGCATGCAACATCTATTAGCACGTAACAATCAGATTTGAAAAACAGATTTGTAGAGGCTGCAAAATTAGATTTGCAGTACATGGAATTAGTAACAAAATTGAAGTAAGGTAAAATGCAGTAGAAGGTTGAGGATTATGAATTCAGAATTGATGGAATCCTCCTGTACAGAAACATAGTTTATGTACCCAACTCTTCTGAATTGAGGAGTGCAATTTTAAAAGAAATGCACAATGTACCTTATGCAGGACACCTAGGATATCATAAAACAATTTTAGCAGTCAAAAGCCAATATTATTGGCTAGGCATGAAGAGGGAGATTGCTGATTTTATTGCTAAATGCTTGGAATGTCAAGGGTCAAGGCTGAGCATAGAAACCCGACTGGGTTACTACATCCATTACCCATTCCTGAGTGGAAATGGGAAGTGGTAACAATGGATTTCATCACAGGATTTCCCAGAATAAGCAAGCAGCATGATGCAATCATGATAGTGGTGGACAAGCTTATTAAAGCTGCCCATTTCATTCCTATGAAGACTACTGATAAAGAAAGTAATGTTGTTGATATTTATATGAAGGAAGTAGCATGTTGGCATGGCGTACCCAAGACAATTTTTTTTGACAGAGACCAAAATTTTACATCAAAGTTATGGAAGGAGTTATTCAAAGGGTTCGAAACGAATATGAAATTCAACATTGCTTATCATCTTGAGTTGGATGGGAAAACAGAAAGGGTGAACCAAGTGATAGAGGACATGCTAAGGATGTATGTTATGGACAAACCATCTAAATGGGAGGATTATTTAAACTTGGTAGAATTTTCCTACAACAATGGGTATCAATAATCACTGAAGATGAGCCCATTTGAAGCACTTTATGACAGAAAGTGCAACACCCCAGTAAGATGGGACAACCCAGATGATAGGGCAGTGGTCGGGATAGAGTTTCTCAAGGAAATGGAAGAAAAAATGATGAATATTAAGCATAATTTGAAGGTTTCCCAAGACAGGAAGAAAAGTTGTGCTGATAAGAACAGAACTCACACAAAATTTTAAGTAGGGGATCATGTATTCCTGAGAGTGAAGGCCAACAAAAGTTCCCTAGAGTTGGGAAATTGTTCAAAGTTGGCAGCTCGATATTGTGGGTCGTTTTAAATCCTAGAGAGGATTGGTCCAGTAGCATATAGGCTTGCATTACCTGCATGCATGTCTACATAATGTATTTCATGTGTCATTGCTTAAGAAATATGTACCTGATGCTAATCATGTTATTGATTGGAATGTGATTCAAGTGGAGCAGGAAAAAAATTTCAAGTTCATCTCATGCGTATACTAGATCAAAAAAGAAATAAGCTTCGGAAACGAGCCATAGGGATTGTAAAAGTTCAGTGGACCTAGTACAATCCCGAGGATGCAACATGGGAGCATGAATATGTTATGCGGGCAGAGTACCTGTATCTTTTTGAATATTTTGGAAATCTTGTTGTTGTTGTGTAAGTAAGTTGCGCTGAGGATAGTGAAAAAATAAGGGGAGGGGATTGTAACACCCCAAGGTCGAGCCCCTGCTAAATTGAAATTATGTTTATAGGCTGGTGAGCCAAGTGCTTATAAGATGAAGTCTTACATGTTTATTAGGTCAGAGAACCTAGATGCTTAAGGCCATGATCCTGATTTTGGATATGTAAATACACATATCATTAATAAAATTACATTGTTGCGTGTAGACCGACCATGAATAAAGAGTTATGTGGGACTAAGATCCACTAGGTAGGGTAAGGGATGGGGCTAAGTTTCTAGGCCTAGGGGCTAAGCTAGAGGGATTACCTCTAAGGGAATACTATTTTGTTATTACTTCCTAAATTCTAAGGTGGACATGATCGGTGTTTTCCCAAGTTCTTGGAAAGGGAATGAGTGCTAAGTGGAACTCATGTGGCTTCAAGAAGACTGTGTCAACCTGGGCACATGTTGTTTATAGCAGGGAAAGCCAACTCATTGGGGGTTCCTCCTCCTCCCCATTCTCATGACCTTGATGATTATTTGGAAGTTTGTCACCCTACCTGATTCACCCACTAACTCATGTACTGAGCCATCATATCCATCGTAAACCTATGAACAAGAATGCACCTTGTAACTTCCTGAGTCATGTTGTGTCTTAACGGATGGTCGTTGCAGCCCACACAGTTCCTTGACTAAGTGTGGCTTTCTCCCACCATCTTTTCTTTACTAAGCTTTGTTGTTTCCATCACCTTTTCAGGAATTGAATTAGAAGCTGGACTGAAGAAACAAGTTGTCAGGCATGTGGTTTGAAGAGGTGAGTTGTCAGGCTTGTGGAATCAAGAAGTAGGTTGTCATGCCTGCAAGAAACTCTCTCCAGGTGATGAGAGAGTTTGTTGGGGAAGTGATTTCCCAGAGGGAACCTAATCGAAACTATAGTGCTCAGAGAATTCATGTCCGACCTGTTGTTGAAGCCTTGGAAGGGAAGTGGGGTAGTTGAAGGACTATGGAGTAGAGAAGGGGCACACTTCTTGGGGTGGGACAGGCATGTGGGGAATGAGAGGCTGTAGGTTGTTAGTGTGGGATGGCCCTGGGCGATAATCCTTCCTATTGACCTGTGCAACTTTCCTATTTCCCTTGCCAAGCCTAGGAATCCCTTTCCCGGTGGAGTTTAGTCCCAGCTCGGGGGTGATCCACTGTTGAGCATGATGAGAAGCGTGTTATAAGGCTGGGAGGTTCATGGAAGGTATTCATGCAGTTTGGTGTTCATCTATTGAAATATAAGTGCCAAATATTTGTTAATTATATGTTTTTTAATTGTACATGTGTTATAACTTGATGAGTAATGCTTGGATATATCAGCTATGATGTGTGTGTAGGATTATTGTTATTTCCGCATCTATCTCTGTATGGTTAGAATATATTGTCAGTATGTTTTAATGATTATTTCTGCATGAATAAGTGTCATGAACATAATGTTGTAACTGTTAATTGTGTTATATATGTGTGCATATAAATTCACAAAATGGTATCAAAGCTAAGTGAAACGTCCAAGAAGTGGTGTTTCTTGTCCTGTTGGTGGTCGGGGACGTTACAACCTGGGCCATTTCTGTGTTCCTACAAGCAATCATGCAAAGATGGTTTGGGAATCCCACGACAGTTGGGTGGTAGGACATTTTGGCGTAGAGAAAATTGTGGTTGTTCTTCAGAAATATTTTTATTGGCCAAAACTTCGACAGGATGTCAGCAAGTATATCATATCTTGCACTGACTGTGCCATTTTCAAGTGAGCCATCAAGAAGCAAGGCTTATACACCCCTCTTCATATTCCTAAGAAGCCTTGGGAATCCATATCAATGGATTACATGTCTGGCTTGTCGTCCACCAAGCAAGGAAATGACTGTGTTTATGGTCGTTGATCAATGTTCGAAGATGGCCATCCTCACAGCCTGTAAGAATAATGTCACATCAGTAGATACTTCCAAGCTCTTCTTTGAATGAGTGTGGGTCCACTTTGGGATACCATAGACCATCATCTCCTACCGAGACAACAAGTTCCTCAGTGCCTTTTGGTCAAGTCTCTGGTCTCTGTTGGACACCAAGATCACAAAATCCACTGCTTTCCACCCCCAAACAAATGGCCAAACAGAGGTCATCAATTGAATGATTGTGCACATCCTATGCATGTACAATTATAAGCATCCACATACATGGGATGAGAGTCTCCCATATGTCCAACATAGTTACGACAGGGCTCTCCATAGTTCCACCGGCCATAGCCCATTTCAGGTGGGTCTGGGATTCCAACCCTTAGGACCTATTGATGTTGTGATTCATCTTGCCACCAGACATACAGAATCTGTGATCGACAAAGCCAGCAGATTCATTGAGAGGATCTAGCACATCTGCCAATGGTTCGCAAAGATTTTGCAGAAATCCAATGCTAAGTACAAGCAACTCCATGATCAACATAGGGTACCATAGAAGTTTCAAGTTGGCGACAAAGTCTGGCTACATATGAAGAAGGAGCATCTCATCGGGCCCCATCAGAAGCTTCTACCACTTCATTATGGGCCCTACACTATCACCAAGGCTGTGGGTGGAAATTATTTTGAGCTCAACACTCCACCCTTCCTTGGTATGCATCCAGTATTCAATGTGGACCTCCTTCGACCATATTTTCCACCATTATTGGACACCTCTAAGATCACAGAACAGCTGAAACCAATAGATCTCAACCCTAACTGGATGGAAAAACTGCATGGAAAAAGCATCCACTGATCATATAGTGGACACACAGGTCAAGGGCACTTGCCAACAACAGATCCAGTTTTATCAGGTTGTTAAGGCAGGGCAACTCCTACACCAGGGAAAGTGGCTCACCCAGGGCCAAATTCAACAAACAGTTCCTCACCTGGTGGGGGAACTCAACGCAATGGAGACCATTTCTTCCTAAGGGGGGAGTATTGATCCAGGTGGATATTGGTGGCCACCCATCTATTCCACCTGGATCCTTGAGTATGTTTTTTGTCCAGTACACTCTTTTGTACTTCTTTGTAATTGTGGGTTCTACACTTATGAGGCTATCTGAAGCCCCACACATCCTCCAGGTGGATGTGGGTGGCCTCTCTCCTAATCCAACTGGATTATTTTGTATGTTTTCATGTCATCACATCTTGATGTACTTCTAGGGCCGTTTTGGGGCCCTAAACGTTGTTTTTTTTTGGCTCGCCACAGTCAAACTGTAGACAAAGTCAGATTTTGATGGTGGAATGTGTAGGTCATTGAAATACCTTTCCAATGGGATATCACACACCTAAAATGGAGGTTGTATGAAAAATTTACGACCCGAGGAAGTCGAGGTACCAAATTACACCAACTTACCCATATGGCCCACATGACTTTTGGTGTTTCACCTTCTATGGTTAGGTTTTTGGATGTCTGGGGTTTTGGAATTCATAAGTAATATCAAAAAGGCCTCTGGAATTCATTGACCTTTTATATAAAGGTCAATCAAATCAAACATTCACACATATTGATTTTTCCATAGTCTCTTGGCCAATATAGTATATTTACAATCTGGGGGAAACAAGGTGTTACAATTCCCTCCCCCTTAAAGGAACATTGTCCTCAATGTTTTATCTATCAACATGCTATGTATATATAGAAGTGAACAAAAATGGTTATGTTTGTTTCATGGCATCCTCCATTTCCCACATAGCCTCATCTGGGCCAAAGTGTTTACACTGCACCTTGACCTGTGTAATGGTTCAGTTCCTGAGTGGGGTTTCCTTCATGTCTAGTATGCATTGAGGTTCTAGCAGGAATTCTCCCTCTAGATCCACCTGGATCACATACCAAATAATTATATGATTAGAATCATGTACATATTTATTCAATAATTAAACATGGAAAACATTATGTGCCTTTACTGTGGGAGGGAGTGTTAGTCTATAGGCTATAGGTTCCACTCTATCTAAGACTTCAAAGGTTCCACAATACCAAGGTCCCAGCTTGGAACAAGCTCTCATTCTTAGAAAACTCTTCTTGGGCCTAACTCTAAGATAGACATGGTCTCTTGTCTTGAATTCTCTGGGAGTTCTCTTTCTGTCAACGTAACTCTTCTGTCTACCCTAACAAATCTTCAGATTTTATTGTATCTGAATCACTTGTTGTTCCATTTCTTTCAGCGTGTCAGGTCCGATTGTAATTCTATCCACTGAACTACTCCAGCTAATTGTAATCTTGCATTGTCTACCATAGAGGGCTTCAAAAGGGCTCATCTTCAGTGACTCTTGATAACCATTGTTGTAGGCAAATTCTACCAATGGCAGGTAGTCTTCCCTCTTCTTAGGTTGATGCATTACATGCATCCTTAACATGTCTTCTAATATCTGGTTTACTCTTTCTATCTGTCCATCAATTTGAGGGTGATAGGTTGTGCTAAACAACAATTTAGTCTCAAAACCATCCATCAAGGATTTCCAAAATCTTGAAGTGAATTTTGTCTCTGTCATATATAATCTCCCTAGGCTTGTCATGCAGTATGAATATCTCCTTCATGAAGATGTTGGCAATATATATTGCCTTGCAAGTCAATTTGACAGGAATGAAGTGAGCATACTTGCTCAATTTTTCCACCACTACCATGATGACATCATTCTGCTTGGATGATTTTGGTAATCCGGTGATAAAATCCATGGAGATGGTTTCCCATTTTCATTATAGGATTGGTAGAGGTTGTAACAACCCTGTTGGGTGCCGACGTTCTTCCTTAACTTGATGGAATTCTAGACACTTGATAGATAGTTAGTTATGTTATTTTTCAATCCAGGTCAACATAATTGTTTCCTAGTGGTCGTGATCATTTTTTGATATCTTGGGTGACCAATATATGGTCTCTTGTGTAGTTCGACCATTATGAATCTCTTCAATTAATCACAACTTGGGATATACAATCTGTTTTTGTAAGTCAACAAACCTTCATCCAACATCTGATAGCCTTCATACTTTAGCCATGTAGGCTCTTGTCTTAGGTATGAGGTCATGGTCTTGAAGAATGCATCTGTTTCTTATGCATTCATGACTCTTTCCCTAACATCCATTTCAAAAATGCTCATTACTTCCAGGTGAATCATTTTCACACTTTTTCTAAGGGCATCGTCCACCCTATTTTCCTTTCCTTTGATGTGTTTGATTTTGAAATCAAACTCACTAAGGAGAGCCATTTGTCTAGTTTGTCTAGCATTGAGTTTTGGTTGATCAAATAGGTGCCTCAACCCATAGTGACCTGTCATAAGTACAAATCTCCTACCCAGGAGGTAATGCCTCCACATTTTTAAAGCGTGCACTATGGAAACCAATTCTAAATCATGGGTCACATAATTGATTTCATGCTCATTCAATTTTCTGGATTTGTAACAAATTATAGGCCCTTCTTGCATGAGGACTCCTCTGAGTCCTTCCTTCCAAGAATTTGTACAGATGAGGAAGTCATTATCAGGGTATGCAATCTTCAGTACAGGTGCATGGGTCAGAAGGTATTTCATTTCCTGAATTTTATCTTCACATTCTGATGTCCAAGTAAATTGAATCCCCTTTTTATGAAGGGCAATGATTCGACAACCAATCTTGGAAAATCCTTTTATAAATCTTCTATAATATCTTGCTAAGCCCATAAAGGATCTGATATCAGGTACATCCTTTGGGATAGGCCATTCCATAATAGATTTTATTTTGTCAGGGTCTACTATAAATCCTTCATTAGAAATAACATGGCCTAAGTAATGGACTTGCTTTTGGAAAAAGTCACACTTGATAAACTTAGCGTAGAGTTGATGTTCTATTAGTACTTGAAGTTCAAGTCTAATATATTCTTCATGCTCCTCTCTGTTCTTGGATTAGATTAGAATATCATCAATGAAAACCAATACAAATTTGTATAGGAATTTTCTCAGTACATTATTCATCAAGAACATAAAAGTGGCAGGGTCATTGGTTAATCCAAATGGAACCACCAAAAATTCATAGTGACCATATCTGGTCCTGAAGGTTTTTTGTGTGGATATATTCATCCTTTATTCGGACTTGATGGTATCCATACCTTAAGTCAATCTTTGAGAAAATGGAAGCGCCCCCTAGTTGGTCGAACAAGTCATCGATTCTTGGTAAGGGGTACTTGTTCTTTATGGTTGTCTTATTGAGTTTTCTATAATCTATGCACAGTCGGAGTGTGCCATATTTCTTCTTCAAAAAAATTATTGGTGCTCCCCATGGATACGCGTTGGGATGGATGTAGCCTTTGTCCATCATTTCATTTAGTTGTAGCTTGATCTCAACTAGCTCGGCTGTACTCATCCTATAGGGTGTCCTAGACACTGGCACTGCTCCCGATGTAAGTTCTATGGATAAGTCAATGTCTCTCCTCAGTGGTAGACCTAATACCTCTTTTGGAAACATGTCTCTATACTCTCTTAATATGGGGTGGTCCTCTAGGTTCGGTTTGTCATCCTCAACAGATTCCAACACCTGTATTGCATATAGGGGACATCCCTTTCTACAATACTTTTTCATTTGAAGGGTTGATATTCATCTCACTGAGATAGGATTTTGAATCCCTTGGAGGGTTATCTTTCTCCTTTCTTCATTTACACATTCTAAGGTTTTATGGTAACAATCCAACTTAGTTTTATATGTGGCTAGCCATTCCATACCAATCAATAGGTCATAAGATCCTAGGGGAAGTATGTTAAGGGTAGATTGGGTGGGAAATCCATCCATAATGAATTGGAAAGTTGGTATTGTAACATCCCCAACCACCCATAGGTTGGGGTATGCTACCTTCAAGCCCACCCTTGGACTTCACACTCTTACCAAAACCTTCTTTATTTAATAAGGACGCATAAGATAAAAGATTTAATGACATGCACACCAATATCCAGAAAGCATGCATAATCTAATATTTAGTTAAACGATCATTAAAATACACAGCGAAATACATTCATACACAGATAATAATATCACAACAGAGAGCACTTATATTTATAAAAAGGTGACATCAACTAGTTGCAAACCAAGGACGTTCCACCTAACCATAGACACCATTGCTCCAAATCTCAATAGCAGTTTCACCCCCGAGACATGGCTATGAATCCATAAGGATGGTTCCAGAGTGTACTTGGGTTCCCAAACCACTTTTAGCTCTCATAGGTTTCCAAGCACCCACAACAATCCAAGTACCCAAATCTCTTCCACCCAGCCTGTACCACCCAAGAGAATGGACCTCCACCCTTCTCTGCCATGCAATCCCTCAGGCAGTCCTTCTCCTTTTTCCAGGGCCTCCAGCACAGATGGTCCAGAATCTCAATGTTGGAACTCTCATGACTTGTAGTTGCGAGAAAACCAGGGCACATGCCAATGCATCTCAGACATGCAGGCCCCAAGTCATGGCTGGATTGCACCAACGACCATTACAACCAACTATCTTGTGGCTAATCTTCAACAGTTCCTTTCCCTTTACCCAACTGAGACGCAGGTGGGGATGGATCAATGAATGGGTGAGTGAGTGCATGAAAGGGCATGAGGAAAACAATGGTACAAATGCAGGAGTGAAGGAGCGGATGAGCCAATGACCAACCCCACAATCAGACTAGGGATGGGTTTAAGTATTTTCGTGGGGAATCAAGAACCTCCTGGCCTTCCCCAAGAAGATCACGTAACTGATCCCCTTCCTTAGGCAAAAAGGGTAATTAACATAGGAATAAACATTTATCCCCTCAATCCCCCTCTCTTGTGGAATCATAGCCCCCTATAACTCTAGTCCTTGTCCGTATAGCAGCCATCGATGTGTGTATTATTAATAGTGATCAAAACATTACATTTCTTGGGCATACTGGCCCTTTAATAATCGTTTGGGCACTTAGGCCTCTCAGCATTGTAACAAAACATTATTTAAAATGGGGGTTCGAAACCCAAGTTGTTACATCCCCTCCCCCTTATCTTGGCACTGTCCTCAGTGCATATACAAAATAGAGATCAAAATATCAAACTTATTCAAAAAGTTGTGGGTACTATGCTCGCATGGCATCTTCATGCTCCCAGGTAGAATCTTCAGGACTGTAGTAGGTCCACTGAAAATTTACCAGCTCTATAACTCAATTTCAGAGCATTTTTACCTTTCTGTCCAATACTCGCACTGGCTGAACCTGAAATTCTACCTCCGTCTCTACCTGAATCATATGCCAATCAATAACACGGTTAGGGTCATGTACATATTTATTTAGTAAAGATACATGAAATACATTATGCACATTCATGAAAGAAGGAAATGCAATCATGTATGCAACTGGCCCTATTCTATCCAATATTTCAAATGGACCACAGAATCTGGCTACCATCTTTGTACAATTACCCAATTTCAAAGAGCTTTTCTTGGGCTTCACTTTCAAAAGTACATGCTCCCCTACTTTAAATTCTCTAGTTGTCTTATTCTTGTCTGCATAAACTTTCTGTCTATCATGAACTGCCTTTAAATTCTTCTTGATCTTAACCACCTAGTCTTCCATGTCTTTGAGAAACTCCAGCCCAAGTACCACTCTATCTGTTGGGTTGTCCCAGCTTACTGGAGTATCCCATTTCCTACCATACAAGGCTTCAAATGGGCTAATTCTTAATGAAGCTTGATACCCATTATTATATGCAAACTCAACCAAGTGTAAGTAATCTTCCCACTTATATGGCTTATCCATCACATACATCCTCAACATATCTTCAATTATTTGATTGACCCTCTATGTTTTCCCATCTGTCTGGGGATGATACGCAGTACTAAAGTTTAGATTTGTGCCAAATCATTTAAACAATCCCCTCCATAAATTGGAGGTAAACTTTGTATCTCTGTCCGAGACGATTGTCCTAGGTATCCCATGCAACCTAGCAATTTCCTTCATGAAAATTTTTGCAATACTAGTCGTTGTATGTGTTGTCTTCATAGGCACAAAATGAGCATCCTTTGTTAATTTGTCAACCACCACCATGATTGAATCATGTTTCTTATTCGTTCTGGGTAATCCTGTGATGAAATTCATGGTGATCACTTCCCATTTCTTCTCTGGGATTGGAAATGGCTGCAGCAACCCCGCTGGGTGCCTATGCTCAGCCTTCACCTTCTGACATTCCATACTTCAAGCGATGTAATCAACAACATCCTTCTTCATTCCCGGCTAAAAGAACTAACTTCTTACTGCTGTAATTTTTTTTTGGTAACCGGGATGTCCATCATAAGGAACATCATGCATTTCCTTCAGTACCAAATTCCTCAGTTCTCCGGAACTAGGAACATAGATTTTATTTTTATGCATGAGTAATCCATCTTCCTTTATCTCATACTCCTTTATTTTTTGTTGTACATTTCCTTGTTGTAAGTTTTCCTTCACCTGTAGGTAATTTTGATATGTAACAAGACCATCTAAAATTTTTCTCTTCAATTCTGACTGATGCATGCTGATAGCAGTAGCATGCATGAGGTGCACTCTTCTACTAAGCACATCGACAATTTTATTCTCCTTTCCTTTGATATGCTTGAAATTGAAGTCATATTCACTTAAAAATTCCAGCCATCTTGTTTGCCTAGCATTCAAGGTCGCTTGTTCAAAAAGATACTTCAGGCCAATGTGGTCTGTCCTTAATTTGAATTCCTTCCCCATGAGGTAATTCCTCCACATCCTCAAGGCGTGGACAATGGCAGCAAGTTCCAAATCGTGGGTGGCATAGTTCTTCTCATGTTCCTTAAACTTTCTGGACTCATATCCAATGAAATGCCCATTTTGTGTGAGGACTCCCCCAAGTCCTTCCTTACAGGCATTTGTACATACCACAAAACTTTCATTTGGGTCAACATTCTTTAACACAGGTGCACTAGTAAGTAATTCCTTCAATAGATTAAAATTATTTTCACACTTGCGTGTCCATTCAAATTTCGTTCCCTTCTTTTGCAAGGAAGTGATGGGATGAGCAATCTTAGAGAACCCTACTATGAACCTTTTGTAGTAGCCAACTAATCCCATAAAAGATATGATGTCTGAAACATTATTGGGTGTTGGCCATCCTCTAATGGCTTCGATATTCTCTGGATCTATTGCTATTCCCTGCTCTAAAATAATGTGTCCCAAGTAATTGATATGCTTTTGATAAAAATAACACTTAATCAACTTGGCATACAACTTATGTTCTCTCAGTACTTGCAATACCAATCTTAAGTGATGTTCATGCTCCTCTTTAGACTTAGAATAGAGAAGTATTTCATCCAAGAATACTATGACAAACTTATCCAAATAATCTCTGAATATGCCATTCATTAAGCACATGAATACAATTGGTGCATTGGTCAGTCCAAATGGCACCACTACAAATTCATAATGCCCATACCTGGTCCTAAAGGTTGTCTTATGAATGTCTTCTTCCTTGATTCTTACCTGATGGTATCCTGCCCTCGGGTCAATTTTTGAAAATATCTTTTCTCCTCTTAGTTGATCAAAGAGGTCATCGATTCGGGGTAAAGGAAAATTGTTATTTATAGTGTACTTGTTCATCTATCGGAAGTCAATACACAGCCTCAAGGTTCCATCCTTATTTTTGACAAAAAGTATTGGTGCTCCCCAAGGTGAAACACTTGGACGTATGTACCCTTTCTTCAACAATTCCTCCAACTGCATTTGTAATTATTTTCACTCTGGTGTGGTCATTCTGTAAGGTGTTTTTGACATCGAGGCAGCTCCTAGCACTAAATCGATTGAGAAATATATCTCCCTCCTTGGTGGAAATCCTGGTATTTCTTGGAATACATCTTCAAATTCTCGTAGCATTGAGAAATCTTCAACGCTTGGCCCCTTTGTATTATCTGGATCTTCCACATGAGATGCATATAGTTGACATCCTTTCCTAAAACATATTTTTAGCTTTAAGGCTGAAATCTCCCTTATAGAGATGGGTCTTGGAACTCCTTTCACAGTGCTTTGTTTTCCATTTCCATCAATACATATAAATGTCTTGTTATGACAATCTAGGACAACATGCTGCTTGTCCAACCAATCCATTCCAATCAAAATATCATAAGACCCCAATGGTATGATACTTAGATCCATACTAGTATTCATGCCATTAAGACTTATGGAACAACTTCTGACCATATCATGGATTCTTCTTTTGGTTCCAGTGGCTAACTTAACCAAACTTGATTTTCCAAGTTTACTTTTCTCCAAATAAAGTCTATCCACTATCTTAGGATCAATGTATAAATGACTTTCCCATCAATCAATCAAAATAGCAACAGGTTGATTTATGATCTTACCTTCCTCCTTGATCATATTGGACTGGTACGATGCTTGTCGATCATTTAAATCCGCATAGATTCTTCCCATATCTTTGACTGTTGTAGCCTCTTGGATGTTGTGCACAGTCTTCACTATGTCCTTTCTATGTGGGAAATCCTTGTACAGGTGATCTTACTTGCATCCCCAACATTGGATTGGTGGTCTTCCCCTTTTTCCCAAGGAATATTCTTTCTTGAAATCCCTCTTAGCATACTGATCTTGTCGATTTCTATTAGGCTCATTCATGTTGAAGGAAGGTTTGAATCCTTTCCTCCTCTGATCAGACTTCTCATTCTTCTTGTCCTTCCAAGATTTCTGTAGAGATTCTCTTACCTGGCCTTGCTCATATAGGTATTTATCCTTCATGATGGTTCCAGTCAAGGTCTTGGGCTAATCATACTTGATCTTTTCCTTATAAAAGGTTGGCAGTCCACTTAGAAATATATGTATTTTCACCTTCTCATCACCAATCAACTGGGCATATTTTAACAATCCCACAAACTTCTTCTCGTACTCTGCCATAGTCATGCTTCCCAACCTGAGTTCAAAGAACTCCTTCATTTTCTTGTCATAGAAATTCTCTGAGAGGTACTCCTTATGGAAGTACTTCTTGAATTGCTTCCAAGTGATCCTACTCTCATTAATGTGCTCCACTTGCTTCAGTTGGTCCCACCACATTGCATCTTTCCCATGTAAATGGTAGGTGGCAATCTTGGCTTCCAGATTTGATGAATAGTTATGAAACTGAACATATCTCCTTAGCCCAAGCAACCATGCTTCGACATCATCTTCCCTTTCTCTTTCACCCTCAAAGGAAGGTGGCTTGAGCTTCCCCGGATCTCCTTGCAAAATATCTACCTCTTGTTTTCTTCTTTGGTGTAAGAAAGGAGACACCTCTGGACTGCTTACGGGATCATCCGATGCATAAAAATTTCTTTCTAAGTAAGGAGGTGAGTGGTGTCCATGAGCTCTGCTGGCACTTCTGGAATAACCAACTCTTCCACAATTATCCCTTCTTTCATGGCCCCTTCCTTCTTCCTCTTGTCTTGAGTTTGATCCATTCTTTGTTTGTCTCTGCAGCTGATTTAATCTCTGCAACACTCAAGAATTTATCTGAATTTTCTCTCTCATCAGTCTCTCGTTGTCTTTTTTGTAGCTCTGCACTTCCATCTTTAGGATTCTTACTGTTTCTTTTAACGTTTCATGTTCTCCTTTTCCCTTACATCCATTGGACTCTGTCTCTGCATTACCAACTCTGGCATTCTGGCCTTCGACCTCCTTATCATGATTGGAGGCTCCCTCGCCTTCTTCCCTTTCCTCAATACGCATCCTGAGTTGATGTGTTTAAACTCCTCAATTCTACAAAATGTGCAAGAAACCATTTTGTTAGAATTATGCATATGATAAACAAAATTGGAAAACCATGCTACAGGTCTCTTTATTTTTTTGTTCATGGAGATCATATCCCCATTCTTCGAAAATAACAGTGTCATGTTATCCTTGGATGACATAGAGTTTTATCCTTCACAGGTGCTTCCTTCAAACCACCTTCCCAGGTGACCATGATTAGAAACCGCGGCTAAATACTTCCTTAGCACTTTTTTGTCTCGAAGACCACCAATTCGGCCCTTAGCCCTCCTTCCCTTAGCTCTCAATATGCATATGATCATGGCCATGACCCTGTGCTTAGCTGAAAAAGCACTTGTCCAGAGCTTCACGACTTTGGAACTTTCAGCCAGGACTGGATCAACTGTCCTTGTCCTCTTTCACGATCAACGATCGGGATCCACTTCGGGACTCCATGCTTCAGGAGTCTCAAATTTCCTCACTTGCCTCCTCCCATAACACTTTTACCCAGATTTCTTTCACTCGAAGATCAACGATTGTGAATCCCATAGATCAGCGGTTGTGAATCGCTTCAGCTCTTCGGGCTTCGGATTTTTCAAAACTTTCCTCCTACACTTTCTCCCAGAGTTCTTTCATCTGAAGTCGATGATCCTTTGACGTGTGTCTTCTGGAATCAACACTCGATATGTACTCCGGCCTTTGGAATTTTTCAACCCAACGCAACCTGTCACATCTTTCCCCACTGGAGTGACCAGTCTCCGGACTGCACAATATGTCTCCACGTGGTGAAATACTAGAAGAGGACACATGGCCTAATTAGATGGGTTCCATGTGTCACGTTCTAACTGAATTTTCAATACTCCAATGCCTAAAACTTACTAACACGTGACACACATCCCATGTGTCCACGTCATCCCAAGTGACGTTTGCAAGACATGTCACTTCATAAATTCCAGGATCCACATCATCTCTAGGTGACTTCATTGTGCCCCATCACTTTGGATCTTCGGGCTTCAGGACTTTGGGAGTTTCCATACTAGCACACTTCCAATTCTCCTGAACTCTGAATTCCCGAACTGGCCAATCTGTCACCATGTGTCCTCCTGGATTGGACGACTAAGATTCACTTCGAGACTTCGGGTTTTTGAAATCTCAAACTTCAAACCTCCTTGAAGTACATGGGATTCTGTCGTGTGTCCTCTTGAATCGGATGATGGAGGCTTACTCCGGGCCTTCACCCTAAATCCACAAATTTACGCCACGTCTCTTTTGGATCAGATGACCCAAATTCACCTCGGACGATCCGATGCTCCAGATTTACTCTGGATGATCTGTCGACTTAGATCTATTTCAGATGATCGAATGATTGACATTTACTTTAGCTCTCTGAC
This sequence comes from Picea engelmannii, assembly GCA_009831015.1. NCBI lineage: Eukaryota > Viridiplantae > Streptophyta > Pinopsida > Pinales > Pinaceae > Picea > Picea engelmannii. The sequence continues at coordinate 26,396 of ML795274.1, forward strand.
TCTCCAGGCTTCGGGAGTTTCAAATATCAACTAAAAACCTCTCGAACAAATTTCTCCGGAGTTACTGATCTGTTGACACATACCTCTTGGTGATCGATGGTCAGGATCTACTTTAGCTATACAGAGTTTCTATGTTCAAGCCCTAACATGTCACATCACTTACTGCCTTTCAATTTGCAGGGGCACGCATCGACGGTTTGGAGTAACCCTCTTTTCGCCTTGCAATCCTCATGATGCTGACACGTAACCCCTCGGTGAAACTGTGGTTTGGGTTGCGGGACCACCATGGGGAATTATCTCCCGTGCAACTTAGTTCCCCGCAATGCCTCCTGTCTATTGATCTCTCTCTCCAATGGGATCTGAAGGTTGTGACCTTAACCCTTGCTTCATTTTCATCGGACGACCCATGTTAACCTATCCTCCAATCCAACGATCCATGATCTCTACTAAACCCACAGTGGCGATCGCTCCCAAATTCGAAGGGGAATGGACATGATCCTTTGAAACCCTTACAACGAATCTTTGATGATCTAACTCATGTGTAGATTCTGCAATGCCATTCCTCCTGATATTTTCAACTTTGCGGTCAGATTTCAATCTCGACCACAAGATTCTGACCAACAGACCTGACCCATACTAGCCCGGTGTTTCAACCAGAAGCTCTGATACCAATATGTAACATCCCCAACCCCCCATAGGCCAGGGTATGCTACCTTCAATCCCACACTTGGGCTTCGAACTCTTACTGGAACCTTCTTTATTTAATAAGGATGCATAAGATAAAATATTTAATGACATGCACAGCAATATCCAGCAAGCATGCATAATCTAAGATTAAGTTAAATGATAATTAAAATACACAGTGGAATACATTCATACACAGATAATAATATCACAACAGAGAGCACTTATCTTTATAAAAAGGTGACACCAACTGGTTGTAGACCAAGGACGTTCCACCCAACCATAGACACCACTGCTCCAAATCTCAACAATAGTGTCACCCCCAATCCAGGGCTATGAATCCACAAGGACGGTTCCAGAGTGTACTTGGGTTCCCAGACCAGTCAGCTCTCAAGCTCTCACAGGTTTCCCAATGCCCACAATAATCCAAGTACCCAGCTCTCTTCCACCCAACCTGTACCACCCAAGAGAATGGACCTCCACCCTTCTCTACCACATAGTCCCTCAGGAATTCCTTCTCCTTTTTCCAGGGCCTCCAGTACAGCTGGTCCATAATATCAATGCTGCAACTCTCAGGACTCACATTTGTGAGAAAAATAGGGCACATACCAACGCATCTCACACATGTAGGCCCCAAGTCATGGCTAGATTGCACCAGTGACCATTACAACCAACTTATAACTCGTGGCTAATATTCAACAGTTCCTTTCCCTTTACCCAACTGAGATGCAGGTGGGGATGGATCAATGAATGGGTGAGTGAGTGCATGAAAGGGTGTGAGGGAAATAATGGTATGAATGCAGAAGTGAACGAGTGGACTAGCCAATGACCAACCCCACAATCAGACCAAGGATGGCTTTAAATATTTTCATGGGGAATCAAGAACCTCCTAGCCTTCCCCAAGAAGCTCACGTAATCGATCCCCTCCCTTAGGAAAAAAGGGTAATTAACATAGGAATAAACATTTATCCCTTCAATCCCCCTCTCTTATGGAATCATAGCCCCCTATAACTCTAGTCCTTGTCTGTCTAGTAGCCAGCAATGTGTTTATTATTAATAATGATCAAAACATTACATTTCTTGGGCATACTGGCCCTTTAATAATTGTTTGGGCACTCAGGCCTCTCAACATTGTAACAATACATTATTTAAAACGGGGTTTCAAAACCCAAGGTGTTACAGGTATGACCTCAACCACTTTTCTTTTGGTGCTAGTGGCTAGTTGTACCGACCAAGGCTTAACATGTCTAACTGGTTGCAGTTTACACTTATCAATAGTCTGAGGGGCCACATAACTCAATTTAGAACCAGGGTCAATTAAAATAGAAACTAGATGTTTGGCAATCATACCTTCCATCTCCACCACTGAAGATTGATGGTCGACTTGTTTATTATCCAAAGCTATGTAAATTTGTGGCATGCTCCTAGCCACATCATTGACAGTGGTAGCTTCTTGTATATTGTAGACTATTCTATTGTTTTGTTGTCTGTGTGGGAAATCCCTCAGTAGATGTTCTTCTCTGCACCCCAACATTTCAAGGGTTCTCTCTTTGGGTTATCAGTCTTTCCTGGGGTTGCTCCAAAAGGTTTATTTCCACTATAGGAGGAGAAATTTTGTTGATATACACTTCTATCATGAAGGCTTATCCTAGAGTCCTTCCTATAGTTCTTAAATATTAAGGGTTTGAACCTGTTGGCATAGGGGAAGACCCAGGCTTCAACGCTACAACAACACACCAACAAAACCCTAACTACCAGCCCTTTCGGCAACACCTGCGAAGTAGATGAAGTCTCACCCGAGGTAGAGGCAGGGGTGGTTGCAAGACTTAGGTGTCTGCAACCTCAACTGGGACACAGATATGTGATTAGAAAACTTAATAAATCACTTAGCACCACTAATTCCTTAATATGCGATTAATAACCACTTCGCTGGTACAACAGGGCTTCGCAGCATTCATAATGAACTAGAGTATTTGAGCACTTAGCATCAACAGATTATTCATATCTAACATATCAAGCACTTAGCACATACATCTATATTAGATCTAACATTCTACTCATCATTAGAACTAAGCATAGTATATCTATCTAATCATCTCAAAGCACTTAGAAAATAACATGTGAGCACATCAAGACAAGGCACAAAGAAAACAACACGATGTTTACATGGTTCACCCCCACCATGGGGCTACGTCCACCAATTGTTCTTCTTTATTATCTTCGGTCAAGCAGTTACAAGCACAGAGCTTCAAAACCCTTACTCCGCACAGGACAAAAGATCTACGCAACTCGCTAGATCCTTCTTCCTTGCTCCACAACACAAAGATTTCCACAACTTCTTGCAAGGACTTGCACTTAGCTCTGTAAGTCTCTTATAGTTGTGCACAAAGCACTTACAAAACCTTACTAGCACTTAACCTACATAGGTGCCGGTCGATTCTTATCTCATTAGCACTTAGCTCCTTCACCTTTATTACATTGCTTAGACTTCTATTTATACATTACAAAAGTGGGCCTAAGCGTGGGTAAACCCACGGGCCGACATCCCTTTCCCATTACATATTCCCAAAAACCCAAAAGGACCTAAAAGTGGGTCGATATCCCATGATCTCTTCTTCGTCTTGCGCTCCTCCTTCGACATGGTGTTGAAGTCCCAAAATAGGTCAATATGACAAAGAAACTCTCAAAACTTGGTCAAGGGCCAACATGCCCCCAACACTCACCTGTGACTCGTCCCGAGTCACTCTGGTCTGAGCAATTCTGCCTCGAACGCCTCGAGCTTGGCTCAAGCTTCTTCAACCTGTTGCTTTGTTGTGGCCTCTTGCTCGATGAACTCTAGAATCACTGCGTCGTTTACTGGTCCTTCCAGTTGTTGTTCTGCTATGAGGACGACCTGTTCCAGCTCTGCTCCCTGGCTTTCGATCTTGAAAAATAACAGGCATGCCTTATCTTGCATAGGTTGGATTTGTTGGGTGACTTCCATTACTTTGCTCTGGATCGTATGGATCTGTTATTGGGTTGTGCGTTGTTCATGAGATCTTTTCATTCTATCTACTGCAGACAGGGCCTTCAGTTGCACTTGTAGTGTATCCTCATGTTGTTTTGCTTCCTGGAGCTGTGACTCCAATGCCTGTAATTCTGGATTTTTTGTAAGGTTTTAATATGTCTGCATGCTCTGGTTACTTAGCTACTTGCACTCTAAGGCAAGAGATTTTAATCTGTCAACTGCGCTGTGAGCAGTTGCTTCTCGCTGGTCTCTTATCTCCTAAGGGGTGTCAGGCATAGCGCGGAGCTCTAGATCCGTGATGTGTTGCTGAAGCTTCTGTATTACCTCTTCGAGTTGTGCCACCTGCTATGGAATTCGTTCTTCGATCTTTACTTCAATGACTGTCACATAGAGAAGTGCTTTGTGAAACCTTTCCTATACTTCGAGTTGCTATGTGAGCAACTGTTCCTTGTTTTGTTGTAGCTCTGCTTTCTCTTCCTCCCACTTTGCTTGTAGAGCAATCTTTTCTCGTTCTGCATTACTACGTTGTTCTAGCAGATCTCCCTATGCTTGCGCTAAATCCTGGGTGGCTTGTGATGTCTCTTCTTGAGCTCGTCGAAGGCGAGCTTCGACTGTATCAACAATCTGGTGTAGTTGGGTTGGCTCATCACCTAGCTCTGGTGTTCCTGATGGTAGGGACACAGTGGAAACTGTGCGGATGGACTGTAGTGATTGCTGCACTCCTTGGAGCTCATCCTTGATGCGACTAAACACCTCCTCCTTCTTGGCTTCCTAATTTTCTGCTACCTCTAGCGAAGCATCGTTCAATGTGGCGACGATGAATTCGAAGTCATCCGTGGTGAGGACAGTCTCGAACTTGGTTCTGGTTTCTTTAACTTTCTTCCAGGACGAAGGATTTGGTGGGGTAACCTTCTATTTCTTGGAGGGGTCCTCCTCCTCTCTAGGTGGTGTAACTTCGCCTTTATTTTGCTCAATCTCTGTGCCATCTATCTCTCCACCATCACCTCCTTGCTCAGGTGAGATTGAAGTGGTCTTCATGGAGGTATTGTTTACATCTTGGGTGTCCTCATTTTTCTTTGTCTTGTTGGGTCCCAGGGTATCGAGCGCTGCATCTGGGCTATCTATATCAAAGAGCTATGCGGGGTCTGTTGAAATTAGAAGGTCCGTCGACCATTCCTTGGTGATTTCTTCCCAAGTCTTCCTCCGTCAGTTTGTAGTATGACTATAGCTGTTGTTTGAGCTCATCAGTGCGCACTGTGATGTAGATGAAATGGCAGTCCACGTTGAATTTCATCAATGGCTTGAACCTGCAGAGTGTGTTTGGGGTTATCCTGGGTGTAGACTGGATTGCGGCCTTCAATTGATTGTAATAAGTGTGTAAGACGACATTGGTTTGCCACTACTTGTTCATGTCACTGGAGTACCATAGGGTACTGAACTTCACAGCCAGTGGTTCAAAGGGTTTGATGTCCGGGAAGGTCTCACCTTCCGGCATCTCCCATGCGATGAAAGAAATTAGTATGAGAAGCCAACTAAAGTGGAACTCATATCCTTGGTCTTACACACTTCACAGTGAGGTCAACAACGAATCCAGTCACTTGGGTGGGTCGGTTCTTGGGAACTATCTTGCCTGCGATCAGCTGACATGCAAGGCACATTGCATCGCTCTAGATAGAGGCTACCTTGTAACCTCACGTGCCCTTCTCTACATCGCCATACGTCTCTTTAATTCTCTGTGCTAATGCTCGGTCTGTGGCCTTTCCAAGGTAAAAATCCCATGGGTCAGGGCCTTGCATACTAAGCCTTGTGATCCTATTGATCAAAGTTGGATCCACGGTGATGCGACGGTTCAACCATAAATATCCTCCTCGGTAGCAGGACAACATCAATTTGACGCAGACATTCACTTCTTGATGCCTCCCGAAGTGAGGAATATTCATTACATTAGGCAGTGTGGACTGTGCGAGGTTCATCATCCATGACTGAGGGATGATCTTTGAATTCTTTCCTTTGGTCTTGGTCAAGTCCTTATGTGGGGTGAGCATGTTGTAAACCTTCCTGTCACCGAGGTTGAAGTCACTAAATTTCAACGCTATGAGCTTATCCTGGTCAGCATGAACTGTGCGCACCCATTTCGGAAGGTACACAGTGATCAAAGAGTATTCAAAATCTCTAGGCACATTGTCTCAGTTGATGGCACTGCTCAGAGGTGGTAGATAAGTAGGTAAAATGCTTGGGATCGGTTTAGCATTGGCGAGATCATCTATGTGTTTAGTTTGCTTCTCCTCGGCTGGTCGGGATGGACCAACTCGGGCAGTGGACAAAGAGGATGCCAATCCTCTCGTGGATGATGATTTTACTTTTGTGGATAACCCTCGCTTCGACATGACTCTCTCAGTCATCAATTCGATCAGAGCTTCTTCAACAACTTTCTCTGCAATGCTCAATGCTTCCGACATATGCACTCGGGGTAAACAATTTTTGGGATCAGGGAACAACTCAAACACGGTAATGAGATAGGGAACGAGAGCACAATGATCACTGTATAAACTCGGCTTAGGTTGTGGGCTCGAATTCTTGATTGGAAAAAGTGTTCTCAGTGCATGGCGTGATGAGCTTTATAGGTAATTCGACAATGGTCGTCTTGCAACGAGTATGCAACCTCCATTAACGTTGTTTTTTTCGTTAGGGCATGACTAACGGTCTGGTGATGACCCATAAATGCTTTTCTGACCCGTTCGAAGCGGCATTCTAAAGGTTATATTGGTCCCCAACGACTATATTACTTCCTCATGGCAAAGTGCCATGTGTCATTGTTCTGAAATCCCGGCGAAGCTCCAATACTACATATTTTCCTTCTACGAAGTTCCCTCTGGAATCCTCTGTAATTTTTCAATCTCAACCCTCTTCTTTCTTAGCTTTCTAGCCTTCTTTCCAGTGAGCTTCGTCTTGGTGTATCTTTTTCCATTCTAATTCTTATCTTCATTTAACATAATCATTGCGTGTTGTTGAGAACCTTTCAGGGTTAATATCTCTTCTGTCTCTGGAGTAAGTACTTCAGTATTCTGTGGGTATTCTAGTGATTTTGCAGCTTCAACATCAGAGTCTCTGGGGTCAAATAGCTTTGATATGTTCTCATGTTCTCCCATTAACTGTGCGATCCTTTTGGTCATGAAATCTTTTAATTTTTGTCTCTTCTATCGTAAGACTTCTTCTTCTTCCTTCTTTCTAGATTGATCTCTATCAATCCAAGGTTTTCCTAGTAACATGGTAAACAAGGTGTTGTCTTCAATGAATTTAATAATCTCAAAGTCTTCCTTTGTCGAAGTTCCATTGACTGTCATAGGTATATGAGCGAGCTTTCCACATAAAATCATCAACTTTCCTCTGAATAGTCTTATTCCTCCTAATGAAGGGATCATAGAAGGCTTCCCTATAGATTCCCAAGTTCTTTCTGGCATAATGTTCACTTGTGTCTCTTCATCAAGGACACAGTCAATGTCGAAGTCTCCTATTCTTGCTTCAAGGCATTCTTTTTCTTTGAAAATCGTTGATAATATGACATGTCGATGGTCGTTCAGGGTTTCTTTCATTTGTATCAATATTTTCTCTGATTCTTGTTGGGGTTCTGTCATAATCTGAGTTTCTGGATCTGCCTTAGGGTTTTCTTGATTCAGATTCATTCCTTCAAGCTTCACGATCATTCTAGGGCAATCCAATACTTCATGGTCCATAGCTTTGCAACAAAGACAACTAGATCTCCTTTCAGGGCATTCCTTAGCAAGATGTCCCAATCTTTTGCAACTGTGATAGAGGGTTAATCCTCTCTTTCATTTAAATGATCCCCTACTTCTTCTGTACTACGCGCCAGAATCATGGTAGCTAACCTGCAAAAAATTATTTCTAGGATCCTGCATCCATTTGTTAGTCCAGACATTCTTTCTATGCATATCTATAACATATCTATCATTATTCTTATCAGATATACTCATATCAAGCCTTCTTTCATCTATCAGTTCCCTAGTTTTCAAACTAGGATAGATTCTATTAAACATACCTAGATCCATACTTTAGAAACAAAAAATTTCACTTATCTTACTTCTACAGAGCACAAAGCCTATATCTAAAACTTTTAACTACTCTTACCTTTATTAGAGCACAGAGCTTATAGACCTTACCTCTTTTAGTCAAGAATTCCCACTTTTACCTTTCTTAGAGCACAAAGAGTTTAGATCTCATTTCTTTCTTCAGATTTGACCTCTTTTCCTTAGATCGGGCCTCTTTCTTTCAGATTGAGCCTCTTTCTTTCAACACAGAGCTTTATAAATCGAATAGAATATTGTGCACTAGGGCACAGATCTTTGCACAAGACTTTCAAGTCAACCTTTTTGCACAAAGATTCTTTTTCTTAGTTCCCAGCAATCACAGTTTCAGGTCCTGGCAACAGAACCATTTGTTGGCACAGGGGAAGACCTAGGGTTCAACGCTACAACAGTGCACCAAAAAAACCCTAACTACTGGCCCTTTCAACAACACCTACAAATCAGATGAAGTCTCACCCAAGGTAGAGGCAGGGGTGGTTGCAAGACTCAAGTGTCTGCAACCTCAGCTGGGACACAAATTTGTGATTAGAACACTTAATAAAGCACTTAGCACCACTATTTCCTTAATAGGTGATTAATATCCGCTTCGCTAGTACAACAGAGCTTCGCAACATTCACAATGAACTAGAGTATTCGAGCACTTAGCATCAACTGATTATTCATATCTAACAGATCAAGCACTTAGCACATACATATATATCAGATCTAACATTCTATTCATCATTATCACTAAGCATAGCAGATCTATCTAATCATCTCAAAGCACTTAGCAAATAACAAGTGAGCACATCAAGACAAGGCACAAAGAAAACAACGTGGTGTTTACGTGGTTCACCCCCACCATGGCGCTACGTCCACCAACTGTTCTTCTTTATTATCTTCGGTCAAGTGGTTACAAGCACATAGCCTCAAAACCCTTACTCCGCATAGAACAGAAGATCTGCACAGCTCACTAGATCCTTCTTCCTTGCTCCACAACACAAATCTTTCCACAACTTCTTACAAGGACTTGCACTTAGCTCTGTAAGTCTCTTACAACCATGCACAAAGCACTTACAAAACCTTACTAGCACTTAGCCTACATAGGTGTCGATTGGTTCTTATCTCATTAGCACTTAGCTCGTTCACCTTTCTTACATTGCTTAGACTTCTATTTATACATTACAAAAGTGGGCCTAAGCATGGGTAAACCCACGGGCCGACATCCCTTTCCCATTACATATTCCCAAAAACCCAAAAGGACCTAAAAGTGGGTCGAGATCCCATGATCTCTGCTTCGTCTTGTGCTCCTCCTTCAACATGGTGTCGAAGTCCCAAAATAGGTCAATATGACCAATACACTCTCAAAACTTGGTTAAGGGACAACATAACCCCTTCTTATTGATTCCCAAACTACTCTTCTTCTTCCAATCCTCGCGAGGTTTTTTTTGACTCCTGAGATGTTCATAACAATACCTTGCCTTCCAAATAGTGTCTTCTAAGGTCTTTGGCTCGTTAGACTCAATCATGTTCCGGTAGGTCTGAGGTAACCCACTAATATATCGTTGCACTTTTACCTTTTCATCCTTTATGTAGGGTACATACCTCAGCAGCTCAACAAATTTATTGACATATTCCTCTATGATGAGTTGTCCCAACTTGAGTTCATAGAAATCATTAGTCTTCCCATCAAAGTATTTCTCTAATAGATACTTCTTCTTGAAGTGTTTCTCAAACTGTTTCCATGATAAGTCCTCTAATTCATGGATTCCTTTTACATTCTTAAGGTCTTCCCACCAAATGGAAGCCTTTCTATTCAGGTTGAAGATGGCTATTCGAGCCTTCAAGTTTTAAAAGTAGTCATGGACTCTGAAGTACTTCTTTAAACTAAGTAGCCAAGATTTTGCCTCTTCCCCTTCCTCAATCTATCCATTGAAAGAGGGTGGTTTGGCTTTCTTGAACTCTTCAAGGTCATGACTTTTGGAATGCTTTCGCTTCTTTCCTTTCCTTTGAGAATGTGAGCTAGTTTTTCCACTAGAGGATCCCTCAGAGTTGTCAATTTCCTCTCTAGAGGACTCCATCAGTGAGTGTCCCCTGCTTCCAGGTTGGGCCTTCCTCGAGGTACTCCTCCTAGTGTGGCCACTTATGGGACCACGTTTTCGTATCTCAGGTGGAATTTGAATTCTGTTTGTATGTCGTCGATCCACATGACTGGTTGCAAGTCCATATTGCAACTGCCTCTGTATATCGGATAAGCTCTGCAGTAAGACTGCATTAATTTTCGTTTGTTTTTCTTGCTCCTTTATCAATCTCTCGTTGTCATCATTGCAACTCTGTAATTCAACCATGAGGCTCCTTACAGTTTTAGCCAGATCCAGAGGGGTTTCCACCGCCTTCCTTTCGTTAGATTATTCGTCTCTATTGTGGGAGCCATCCCCCACTTCATGACACATCACCATCCTTTATGCTTGTAGTTTCTCAGGATTCACTGACTGCTTGAGTGATGACAAAACACTGACTGTTAGCCAACATTATATTAGTTTACGAACAACCCATAGTTCATTTTTCTTAAATACACACACACAAAAGAAGGTTTCATTTTTTTCTTCAGTAAAAGTTTAACCAGAGTTTTTAGGAAAGAGGCAAGATAGGGCGTCACCCTTAATGTTCTTTAAATATGGTTTTTTACGCAACTCATCCATGAGCCAAAGCAGGCCAAGTGTTTTAACTATGCTCTGATACCAATTTGTAACACACCTGACTCCTTAATACTCTTTTAATGGGTGGGGTATCATAAATTCATTTCTCCTTAACTAACTCATCTCGAATAATCTCTCCGGGATGATTCATTCTCTTCTACTTTCCTGTATCTTTCTAACGACTGCTACCAGATTCTAAAATGACCCTTGGTTTATCTCTTATGGATTCATCTCGTTAGTACCATCTCTTGGTTCCTACCTCCCATAGGGAAGGTCCATCCATCAACCAATCCGACGACTAGCTTAACCCTTGTCTGACATGCAGGCTAGCGGGGAATTCAGAGTTCGATGCTTTGGCATTAAACATCTCCTTGATATCTGCACCCGAGAACTCCCGAAGTCGCGGAAGCTTGCCACATGGTTTTGTCCTTCAGACCTTTTTGTCTTTCTAAATGCTACACCCCAAATCGTTCGGAGTCTCGAGGTCCCAGACTCCTGAGGTCCCGATCACTTCACCAACCATGTTGGCTAGGTGGACACATGTCAGGGACCGACACATAGGAGGGTTCATGGTGACATGTGTTACATTCCAATGGACCTATAGGGTATGGGATACACACGAATCTGGGTGACACGTGGCACATCAATTTGTGGTCCATGTCACCCTGAGTGACATCACTGCACCACGTCACCCCGGACTGACAGACTTCTAACATTCCTCAGATCTCATGGTCGAGATCTGGCCACGTAGGTTTATAGATATACGACTCTTGATACCTCAGGGATTCGGCGTTTAGGAGTGTTGTGATGCAAACTCCTCTCATATCCCGAAGTGCCCAATATATGAACTAAAGGGGATAGCACCACACGTCCCTGGTGTATCAACGGTGGGGAAAGGACCTGAAGGATCCCTCGATCTACGATTATGGATCCTTCACGGCTTTGGCCTTCGATGTTTTGGATCCTAGTTTAGTTGGTAAGATAGTTTCACCTAACTACCTGGGGAACCACCTAACGCCAGTCAACCTTACGGGAAACCGAGTCTCCTGGTTACCTTAAGCCAGTATAAGGCTGGTAAGGTTGGTCATACTCCGAAGTCTTGGACTTCCAGAGCTCTAAATCCAAGAGGACTTAGCTTCCTTAGGCTTAGCCTAAGGTTCCTAGGTATTGATCATATGGGTCCTCTCGAACGGATCTCGCTCGCTCGTCTTTCAAATGAAGAGATCTCCTCTTTCAAGGCTTGAACTTTTTTATCGTTCCTGAGCTTTACAACGAAATGGTTGAGGAATTCGGCCTAGAATATCGGTCGCACGACACGGAGTCTTAAAGAGGTATCCTATTCGGACGGACAGGTTCAGATTGACACGATATCCCCTATCTCGGTCGTCTTACAAGCTTATGTCCCAAGAAGTATTAGGAGCTAATCTAGGGCATACAAACTATCAGTTAGAGGCATAAGTTCACAAGGCGATGAATGCATACACATATCATGACCATTCCACACAAAAACCATTTATAGATACACATGTATACATAATTTTATGCATTCATCCATTATTTTAGTTCAATACATAAAGTAGGAAAATACTTATCAGAACAAGATAACGTGAAGCGAATGCTGAAAGGGGTGACCATTTCCACCCAACCAGAGGCTCAGTCACTCCTAATGGATTTACCACTAGCCACCCCTGAGATAGACCACGATGCTCTGTGATAAAATCCTTTCTTTCAGCTCAGCGACAGTAGGGACATAGGTTACTCTCCTCCTCTCGCAGGATCTTGGCAATGGCTTACACAATACCAAGCAAGGAGGACCAGCCTCGTTTATCATATTTTATCATAACCCTGCTAGCCATTTCCCTGCAACCAGAACGCTCATTCCTTAGTTCTTCCTTGAACTTAAAATCTTAGCCTCTCGTCTCTGCACTCTTCGCAGGTCTTCCTCTGCCCACCACACCTTCCTTTCTTGCCTTTCTCATCAATATTGAGTGTGGCTCGAATCCCCAGCCTGTGGTCAGGTCTGAAAGCCTTACAGATGGGTTCTCTAACCCATCCCCTCATTAACTCTTAAGGAGGTCTTCCCACCTACCAGCCTGACTGTAATTCATTCCTGGGTCAGAGGATTGTTCCGGTCCTAAGAAATTAAATCCAATAAGGTACTAGTTTGGTTTAGGTTAACGCAACCATTCCTGGTCCCCTTCACCATCTCTTTCCTATCATTCATGGTCTCTCTTAGTACACACGCCTTCCAACAGTCATGCAACACTTATCCATTTTCTTAATAAATAACATAATTTACATTCATTGACCTATTATACAAAGGTCCATCAAATCAAACATTCACACATATTGAGTTTTCCATAGTCTCTTGGCCAATATAGTATATTTATAAACTGGGGGAAACAGGGTGTTACATCTATAGGTAGGGATTGGGGTCTGGTAATGATTCTAGGCTCTAGTGGGGCTTCCAAGGGTTGTTGCTTCAGAGGAGGATTTTTTTCTTCCATTGGGAAGCTTCCCATGTCATGCATATTTTCAGAAGAGGGTGGAGGCAAGTTTTGGGCATGAGGGGAGGGAACTAAATCTGATGTCAAGTTGGCTACAATGATGATAGACATTAAAACTAATCAGTAGAAACAAAACCCATACTTAGGGGAGGGTCATAGTCATTTAGGTTCATGGTTTGGATATGTGCAATTGTTGCTCTAGGAAGGAAACTCAATGAATGGGTTTCATAGCAGTGTTTGGATATGTGCAATCGTAGCTCCAGGAAGTAAACTCAATGAACAATTTTCTTGGTCGTGTTTGGATATGTGTAGTCATAGCTCCAGGAAGTAAACTCAATGAAGGGTTTTCTTGGTTGTGTTTGGATGTGTGTAGTCGTAGCACCAAGAAGTAAACTAAATGAACGATTTTCTTGGTCATGTTTGGATATGTGCAGTCATAGCTCCATGCTCTTTGGGCATGATTGAAGGATAACAACAAATATGGGGCAACAGAGGTGAATTCCAATCTAGTGGAGTCGCGCTGGTGAAAAGGAGATTGAGAGAGGTGACCAACAGTGGTAGGGAGGCGACAGGAGGAAGTCCACCGCATGAATACATAGGAGACCAAGAGAACCAGAGAGCCAACTAAACTTGGTAAATGACAAAATGCCCAGGTGCTCTTACCTTCGTATCAATCGATTGAATGATGGTGGGGGACGCCATGAAAGATGAAGTGACATTAGCCCGAGGACGATTACCCACCTTAGAGCTCCAGAGCTGGTTCACATGCATAGCCATTAAGTTCCCAGAAGTAGAGCAATGCACTACCATAAATGCATTGGTAAGGCCCGCCATTCAAATAGTGCGGGATGAGGGCGACGATTGGGGATAATAACTCCCCAAGCTATCTGTGCGCACCACGTTTCTCTCCGTTACTAAATGTCACCCCATCCAAGAAGCATGTTACCACATCTTATTAAAAGGTGTTTTAATATTTATTTAAAGATTAAAGAAGACTACTCATTCCTCATTAATTATATATATAAAAAATAGTAAATGATAATTGAATATGACCATGCTTCCTTTTTTATTTCCAAGGATTTGTAAGATTTTATGTGCTTTGCTACTATTTATAGAAGATCTTTTAGAGATTAAAGAAGACTATTAATTCCTCTCATATATATATATAAAAGAGAGTAGATGATCATTAAATATGTCCATGCTTCTTTTTTTCTCATATATATATACATATATATATATATATATATGATCAGACGATCATTATATATATAAGAGTAGATGATCATTAAATATGACGATGCTTTTCTTTTTGGATTTCCAAGTAAATATGTCCATGCTTCTTTTTTCTTATATATATATATATATATATGATTAGACGATCATTATATATATAAAAGAGTAGATGATCATTAAATATGACGATGCTTTTCTTTTTGGATTTCCAAGGATTTTGTGTCTAGTTGTTTATTTGTTTTGAATTTTTTTTTTAAACTATGTCACATATGTGGATTATT
>ML795274.1:55961-66598 GCA_009831015.1 Picea engelmannii
ATATAAACTCTGGATCTATCAAGCACCTTCTTAAGGCGTAATCTTTTATCATTTAATATGAATGAATACTTACATGGAATGAAATGAATAAAAAAATTACATCTTAAGAAATTTGATTCCTCTCCATACTTGATAAAGCTGAATTTAAGATCCATCTTTATTAGTTTAATAAAAAAATCAACGCAACTAACAAATATAACACCTTTTTATTATTTCAATTAATTAAAAACTTTATTAAGTATAACACATTTTTATTGTTTTAATTAATTAAAACACTTCATTAAATTTTAGTAAAAGTTAGAAGCAAAAAAACAAATTCATATTAATAAAAACAAAAGCACATTACTTATGAAAGAGGCTCTGAGAATGATAGAGTTCAACTTCTTATTCTTTATTAGTCCCTGCCGAAGGCGTAAAGGGACTATAGCGATCGATAATTCGTTGACTTCATATTAATATGTCCTTTAACTATACATTTTCACATCATCTGTATTGTTCGTACTATAGAAGTAAAAGAATTATTTTTTATATAATAAAAAATACCTTATATGTCATCGTCTCATTGGAGAATATATTGGAGGTCTTATTGCCAGCTTCATTATTCCCAATGTTGTAAATGTTTAGATATCCAAAGTTTTTAGCTTAGACGTTCTTTTTTAATTTTTATTACATTTTTACTCAAATGTTTACATACCGAAAGTTCTGAGCATCGACATTGTTTTTTAATGTTTTTATTATTATTACTCCATGTCGAAGGCATAGAGGGACTATAGCGATCGATAATTCATTGACTTCATATTAATATGTCCTTTTATTATCATTTCTATTTGTATTGAAATGTTTACATATCGAAGGTTTAGAGCATTGACACCTTTTTTGAGGTGCTTGAATAGGCCTGACAACTTATATGTTTACATAACACGAGGTCCTTAAACAGGTATGACAACTTACATGTTTTCATACCGCAATGCCCTTAAACAACCTGACAGCCTTAAATGTTTACCTAAATAGGCTTCTCAAAGTACATTTTTCCTCGAATTTTTCCATACAATGTTGTAGTGAATTTGGACAATATTGTTGTCCACCGCCAGTTGCATAACCATTGTATGTTTCATACTTCTTCTATGCTTGGAATACAATTTGGTCATCATTGAAGATACATACATTGTTTACTGGTTCTGTGGGTGCTTCTTGTTCGCTGGTTCGTTGGTTGCTGCTTGTTGTTGTTTGCTTCAACTTTGCAAGGTTGAGGACTTGCACCTGTGGTTGGACCTATTGGTGCTTGTTGCTTGCTTTTGTTTACTTCAACTTTGCAAGGTTGGGGTCCTACATGCGCAGTTGGAGCTATTTTTTTTTACTTTGCGGGGTCTAGGTGTTGCACCCACAATTTGATGTGCACTTTTGTCGTTCATCGTTTCAGAGTAAGTTTCGATGCCATAATTTCATTTCTATTCGTTCGTTGTTGTTCACTGTTTGTAGTTTGCAAGTAAGAATGTTTGATTATTTCTATTGGCATGCTCGTCGTATGTTTCGAGTTCTTTCTCTGCTTGGGCTGTAGTTTTGTAATAATTGAAGATACATATGTTGTTTACTGGTTCAGTAGTTGTTTCTTGTTCATTGGTTCATCGGTTGCTGCTTTTTGTTGTTTGCCTCAAGTTTGCGAGTTTGAAGTCTTGGGGTTGTAGTTGGGCATGTTCGTGCTTGCTCACTGGTTTGTTGCTTGTTGCTTTCTTTTGTTTACTTCATCTTTGCAGGGTTGGTGTCTTGCACCAGTAGTTGGAGCTGTTGTTTTTGCACTTTGCGGTGTCGAGGTCCTATACCCGCAAGTGGACCTACGGTTCTATCGTTTGCCGTGTCTAGCAAAGTCGAGATCTGACGCTTGTCCCGTGCCCTCCCATCCCGCTCTTAAATTTTTTTCCAATTCTTTTTCCTAGCTCTGGACCATACCTACATGCCTTTGCAAAATGTTCTTGTAGAAGAAAAGGATATTGAGATGGTGCTAGCAAGAGTGGTGTTTCATGGATTGCAAATTGCAGTATTCATTTTCTATGTTGTTTGGCATGCAACATTGTTAGCATAATGAATGTGTTCTCAAATGCATCACACCATTTACATTTGGACGAAACCGTTATCATTCTAGGACACTTCAATGTTGACATGATACAAAATAGTGGCATAACAAATAATTGAACAACTACATGTGCAATTACAATGTCTGTTGTTTTTTTGTTAAGATAAAACATGTGCAAAATGCACTTATTAACCATATATGGTGAAATGTGTCCATATCACAATACAACCTCTTTATCATGTACACAGATTGGTGTGACCACGCTACAATTTGTCTTGTACTTGAAATATGAGATGTACATCAAAGATATTGCAAAATTATATTTCCATGTCTCAAAGCATATTTGGATAATTTGTTGCAGAAAACCAAAATCATTCAGCTATGGCCATGCAATTTCTTAATATTTTTTGGCTTGTAATATATTTTGGGCAGGAAAAACTTTATATAATTACAACCATGGATGGAGAAAATAAAAGGTTCATGTTTCTAACTATGTTTTATTCTATTCATTGATTCTCATTTACTATATGTACATATTACTTGTTCTCTCCTGCATACCAGCTTCCATTCATGTTCATTGTATTTTGTGCATTCCCACATTGAATCAAACATAATAGCTGGAGAAAATGAAGGAGTCTTTACCACAAGTGTAGAAGAGGAGATACAAAGGTACATGCTTGTACTGTTATTTCATATTCCATTGTTTTGTATTTCATTTTTTGTCTGTGTATGTGTTTACCTAATTTATTGTATGTAGATATTGTGTATCTTCCTACATAATAATTTATCTTCATGTCTTTTGTATTTTCTGTGTCGCTACATTGAAATAAATTGAACTCTTTTTATTTTTTTTACATGTCTTCCTGCATACCAACTTCCTTCATGTCCATTGTATTTTTTCTGCATTGCTACATTTAAACAAACATAGTAGTTGGAGAAGACGATGGACTCTTTTTCACGAATGTAGAGGAGGAGTTACAAAGGTGCATGCCTCTACTCTTATTTCATATTCCAATGTTTAGTATTTCATTTATTGTCTGTATATTTTTTCTACTTGTTCTACTGCTTTGCACCTATTTTACTGTATGTAGATATTACATATCTTTCTACATAGTAACTTGTTCTCATGTGAATTGTATTCTCTTTGCTGCTACATTGAAATAAATAGAACTATATTTCTTTCTTTTACATGTCTTTCTGCATACTAACTTACCTTCATGTCCATTGTATGTTCGACGTTGCTACATTGAAAGAAACATATTGGTTGGACAAGAAGATGAATTATTATATGCCACAACAGAGGGGGCCGAAGTACAATCTTCGAAAAGGTATACCAATTGTGCTAGTAAATCAAACACACAAAACAGGTGGGTGCATATAATATTGGACTAGAAAACAATGATTTGGAAACAATGGGCCTTTGTTGAGACTTTCCGCTTCCAAATATTGCCCTTCTCATTTCTAATTTTCCCACTTTCTATTATCCCTTTTTTTCCCTTTTCTATACTTAAGCGAATTCCCCTTCATTTTTCTCGTCTACTTTCTTTTTGATTTCTTTGCTTAGTCATCTTTTCGAAAATGTATGGGTGCGCAGGTTGGCGGACTCACGTGTTCACATTTATACTCATGCTTCTATATCACGAATTCGACCGACGATTTCCTCATTCCATACTTAGCCACTTTTTCAATCACAGGTTCTCGGGCTGGTGGGTTCAAGATTGTGCGTCTAGCTTCAGAGGTTCCACGATATATAGATTGGCCGCCGTACCCACCCATCATGCCCTATTCCCTGTTACACATTTTTGTAGTAAAAAAATCTGAGGCATACAATTTGGTCATCGGGTCCTCATGTTTCCTAAGTATCCCTTAACACCCTATTTCGTATTCCATCTCCTTCGACCCTGTATGTGACATTCAAAACAATTATGGACAATATACAATGCATATGCTTATTTAGTCCTTCTGATGTTCATCTACACATGGTTGCATCAGAAAAAGTTGGATTAGTGACATGGCCATGAGCAGTCAGTCATCGCAAACATCAATAGACTGACAAGGCCAAAGGTAAAGATGCATACATTGTGTTCCTCATATGTTTACCAAACAAATATCCTCATCTATTTATTCATCTATGCCATGGTAAATATGTTGATGTCATCTGCAACACATACTTTGCAGTTCACAATAAGTATCAACGAGCGCAAGTGAGACACTGAACATAACGCAAGTTCCGCAGACTAAGAGGTCTGGTTGAAAAACTCTGGCTCCATACTTCATCCAAGTTGTGTGTCTACTTGTACATTTATTCTAGGAAAAAACAAAACAAAAAAATAATGCAGACTACCATTCACATTACTTTTCCTGTTCAAAAAATGTCACCAGGTCTAAACTTATAACACCCCAAATACTATCAATAGAGGGCTTGAACAGCCGCCGAACTTGACAAGTGTTCGTCAGGGACATAATGGTCATCTATAGCACCTACTTGGACAAGGAAAACAAAACTAGATCCATTATGCGTGCTGACATGACAGACAACGAAGCCCTGATGACAGTCACACTGACTGTTCCCACACAACTTGTCCATAAACATGCAGAAAATATATTGACAGGTAATGGGATATCCATTACAAATTTTAATATATTTCCCAAAACAGTATATGATCGTGGTGATTGTGATCGGATTATATCGCTCAATGAAACAAGTATTGTGGAAAAAAATACCACTTCATCCCGGACACAACTATTAACCAACTTGCACAGAGCAAAGACACTTACCCAATCAGAACCATTGGTGCAGTTGTCACACTTGCGAGAAAACTTGGCTCACAACACATTCTCCATATAAAATATGGAGAGTTAGACAACGACAAGGCAATGGTACCATTCTCCATATCCAGTTTTGTCCTTTACTTTAACATGTCCATGTATCTCGGTTATGTTACACAACTATTGCATTGTTCCATGTTGCAGCTGCAATTGTTCGACACCTATTCAAATTTGTTTTCCTCAATGGAACAACAATTGCATAAAGGGAAATTTCCACTTATGCTCTTCAAAAATATAACAAAAAAAAGAGATGTTAAAGAAAGGATCTTTCACACAAACCAAACAACATTTGTAACATAATTGCGAACATACATAGTACAAGATCTCAAGAAACTAACTAGCTCTACAACTGTTGTGCGTATAAATCTACAATTTCATCCTCACTTTGCTCATACAAATTGCCTTCACTATTTTTCTGCAGTTTTTATTTTTTTGTTGTGCAGTTGTATATTATATTGTTCAATATATTAACTACTATGCTCATGTTCCCAGGTTGAGGGTGTTTTGGTTGCAGCGAATGCATACTTGACCCCCTTCAAGATTGTATGTGCCAAATGCAACTCTCCTGCTTCTGATTCTGGTTTCATAAATGATGATACAATTGATTGTTTGCGATGCAGTAAAAAATTCCCTTATATATATAGAAATTTCCTCAATGCTACCATCCAAATTGTGGGCAACACAATCGTACATTGTACAATTAGGTAGCCTCTGTTAAAAGATGTGCTTCCTGGGTTAGCAGAATTTCCATATGAAATATACCTACAGAAAAAGGCAAACAATGTCTACATGCTGCATGAATTTCGGATACATAGAAAATTTACCTTAAATGAGGACAATGCAATACTGCATATCGGTTGGGAAAACAAAAATCAAGCTTTGGCAAAAAACGAAAAAATCTCATGTGTGTCTGTAATTTATCTTCAATACCCAAATGAATGTTCCCAGACTTGAGTTCTTCAGAGTTTACATCCATGGCTGTAAAATTTTCTTTTCAGAGATTTTGTCTCTTTTTGTGCATTTGAAAAAACAAGGAGAATCTAACTACAAATCAAATTGTTGTTGTTATTTTGATGTTTTTTTGCATCTCCCAGTAAAAATTTTGCATATTTGTTGGGGTGTCCAAATGAAAAAAAAATGGTGGCGAGCTGTAGATTTGTTGGAGGAATCTGCACCTTTTTGGGTGCCCAAATAGGAAAAATGTTTTCCAACTATATAGCCATGGCAGGATTTCTGCATTTTTTGGGTACCCAAATAAAAAAGAAGATGATCTCCAACTGTACATTTATGGTATGATATCCACATTTTATTGACGCCCTAATTGAAAAAAAAAGGGCTCAACATGGATTGAAGCATGAGCTTGAGATCTTCATAACTCGCTATAGAGATTAGGGAGTTCGGGCATTGGAATTCATACATGCAGGTGCATTTATTGTTGATGTACATGCACATAAGATTGTTCAGTCTAGAAATGGGAAGCATGAGGACAAACCCCATACAAAGTATCCAAATGTGAATAACTCATGCCCATCCTTTAAATCGTCGAAATGGCTTGCTCCTCTGGGCAAAACCATCATGCATTTCCAATAATATTGGAAATTTGGCATTGTTAAAACTGGTAGTGATAGAACATGGCATTATCAGAAGCAAATGTCCATAGTGATTTTTATTCATGGTAAAATAGTAATCAACAAGTTTCTTATTCCCCATTTGGGGGTTTGGTTATAGCTGGGATACAATGGTGAAGCTCCATTGGTTTTGTGATGTCTTGTGTTTGGCAAAATTTTGTTCATATCTCATGGCCTCGGTTATTTTCTCATGGGAACGTATACCAGATGTAAGAGAAAACCAATGCCACGTTTCTTTTTTTTATATATCAAATTGTTTGATACATAGGTCAATGCGTACTTATCTATGGACCCTTTCTCACTTGGCACCTTCTGTGTTCATGCGTTGCCTTGTGCCTCGACTTTCAATACATTTGGTGTTTACGTGGATCTTGGTTGTATGCTTCGTTATGGAAAATTAATGATACATTCAGGATTTTGGAGGTTTTTCTATGATCTTAAAGAATATATAGGACCTGCTTTGCCTTTTAATATAAGCTCTCTGACGCAAATGTAGTATGTGGCTCATTTTAACACTTTTCCTTGATTGATCAACTTAGAAAAAATCATCTCCAGGAATATTTTGAAATAAAAGGATATATACTATGAGAAGTCCAATGGAACTATCATATCAACCACAGAACATTAAAATTCAAATTCATCTTAAAATTCAAATTCGTCGTTGTTATACTTACGGTGAAGTTGACAGTACAATAATTTTACTTAAACATCCCAAAATTGATTTTCTTATGGATTTTCGATGCTTCTCTTATACAAACACATCCTGGAAACTATAAGCATGGATCGCTTTATCTATTCCTTGATTGAAGAGAATGTTCACATGTTTAATGCATTTCATGGTTACTGTTAAGACCATCAATGGGGATTTCTTTCACCAATTCCCACTTTTGAAAATTTCCATCCCCTTTCTTTTTTCTCTCTGCTTTCCCTTTCTGGTTACTTAGTCATTTTTTGGAAAATGTCTAGGTGTGGGGGTTGGCAGATTCACGTCTTCATATTTCCATTGATACTTTTATATCACAAGTCCGACCGACCACTTCCCCATTTCATATTCAGTAAAATTTTTGGATCGTGGGTTCCCGGGTAGGCGGGCTCAACATTGCGTTTCCATTGTTCCGCCACCTGCAAACAACACCCAGACTTCCCCGATCTACAAATTGGCAACCAAATTCCCCTTTATTTTTTCTCATTTACTTTCCCTTTCTGGTTACATAGTCATTTTTTTGAATGTCTCATGCTTTTATATACAACACCCGAAGTTCCGCAATATACAAATTGACCGTCGAAGTCTGCCATTGTCCCCTGTTCCATGTTACACATTTTGCAATCAAAAGTTGGGATACATACAATTTTACCATCGAGCCCTCACGTCTCCTGAGTAGAAATTGTGGCCCTGTTTTCAAGCCCGTCAATATTCCCTGTTTCGAGTGTGTCTCATGATTTTATATCACGAGTCCGACCAATTGCTTACCCATTGCATACTTGGCCATTATTACCATCGTTGATTCATGGCCATTTTTTTCTCAACATTGCGCTTCCATTGTTCCTCTACCTACAAACATCACCCGGAATTCCGCGATATACAAATTGATCGCCAAAATACGTCATTGTGTCATGTTCAATGTTACACATTTTGCAGTCAAAATTTCAGAGACATACAATTTGACCATCGACCCCTCATGTCTCCTGAGTATAACTTGTGACCCTATTTTGAAGCTCGCCCGACCACTTTCCATACTTGGCCATTTCTTGGAATCTCTTTCGCGGGTTGGCGGGTGGACGAAATGTGCAATGCTTAATCACTCTTCGCCATCCCCACCACCTTCGTAATTCTTTCTATATATGCAATTATTAATATTTAATGCTAATAGCTCAGCGTGCAGGAACCATTAAGATTGTCTTTAATGTCTGAAAGGATGGAGAAGATTTGTCATTAATACTAATTAAACTAAGATTTGCAGAGGGTTGTGTTATCCTTTCCAAGTGTTCATTTCAAGCATCATGCAATATATTTCGCACGTTGTCAGCTTGGTGCCTTTACGGAATATCTAATTCTTAATCTCTCTTCGCCGTCACCGCCACCTTCGCACTTTTTTTTCTAAATATGCAATTATAAAAACTCATTATGCACGAACCATGGAGATTGTCATTGATCAACGAAAGACTCGAGGATATCTTCCATTGATACACATTAGACTAATATTTCCGGAGGGTTATATTATCCCTTCCAAATTTTCATTTCGAACATCATCTGGAGCAAACGAAAATTATCGTTAACTTATGGAAGCAATTCGAAAACAGTTATGTCCAGATACAGTAAACACCTTCGGGCATGATGACCAGAGGTTCTAGTACTCCAATGCATATTATTATTATTCATCTCCCTCCATCCAGGAGAAAAAAAGGAGATGGTCCCTTGGTGCACCGAGAGATATATTTCAAGCCAAAGAATTGCAAGGAAACCCCGCCTGCTCAGATAGCCCGCTTGCCTACATTGATGGTTGCCGCAGAGGTTGATGCAGTCTATTTCGATACGAATGAAGATGATCTGATGGATGATGATACAAAAATGGATGATGGAAATGCATACATTGTTCCCACTCCTGTGCCCAAATTGAAATCAACCATAATGGGGGGCACTTCCCGTCTCGGCGATGGCAGCCCTGATAAGACCAAAAGAAGGGGTTTCAGAAAAGAAACTGACGTTGAACGCAATAGCCGCTTTGCAGCTCGAGAGTAGGAATTCAAGAGGTCCAAATTAGTTTGTTCTAGGCGGAAGTATTTCACTGTAAGGAAATGGTTTCTTGATGCTCCCAGAGATATATTTCAAGCCAAATAATTTTTCAATTGCGGGACAACTCTCTTGTTCTCTGAATATACAATTAACATCTTAGGGAATATTCCTACTAATCATCTCCTTCCACCCAGAATGAACTAATTTGGGCCTCTATAATTGCTCGTGCAGCCTATGTCCCTAAAGTATTCGACTGTGAGGAGGTGGTCTCTTGGTGCGTCCTAACTTTCAGTTTTGGGCTCTTCTGCTTGCACTACAACGTTTTTCATCTTCTTCCTCATAGGAAGCTTGTGAGAACTATCAATTTTACCATGAGGATGGGTTCTTATGTCCTCCTGCATTTGAAAAATTCTAGGTTGCTTTCTTGCTGGGGTGCAACGTTGGAGCGATGTTGTGGGATGTCGTGTTCTTCACAGTGGCGACAACAGATTGGAAACTCTTCTCACCGGGGCATTTTCCCTATTATTTGTACAATTGAGTGGTGCCTTTCAATGTCTCCAGGTCGCCAGCGTCAGGAGCGGGAGTGTTGTTCACCTACTTCAATCCAAGGAATTTTTCCACTATGGAACCACTCTCCTGTTTCTTTGTCGTCTCAGGTATTTCACAAGATATTGATATTGCGACAACGAACATTGACCTTCCGAGGATAATACTACAAGGACTTCCTAAAAAACATCATGGTAATGATTTTGTATGCATGATGTTGAAGAGCATCTCGATGGCTCCTGCATGTTGTCCCACTAGAGGAACAACAAATAATTGTATGCATGTTTTTTTTTTTTAGATACTGTACCTGTGTTTATGACAAATATGTTCAATGTTTTGGTACAAAGAACTCAATCCAATTTCTATGGATAGATATGCACTGCCTAATATTTTTGTTTTTATGGATTTACTATTAAAAATTTGCCATGGAATCTTGGTTGTTGCTTCTTTGCTGAATTTAACACCTCTTCTCATTAGCATGGTTTGATAGTCTCGTAGTTCTTGACTATTGTATTGGCTCAAGTAATTCGATCTAATGTGGAGCATTTAAAAATTATATGACAATGCATTGTGTCGATCCCATCAGGCTTTTATGGAAAAAAAAATGAATTTCAGACAGTTTCAAACCAACATTCAATTCTATTTGTAATGCATATAGAACATAGTAAGACCAAATCACAAGGCGGCAGTCGAGGCCCCGCCCTAGAAATTTCATTTTCATCTCAACCTTGCTAAGCAAACAATTTCTTATTTCCCTTTCGCTTCCTTGATTCCTTTACTCCGAAAGGGAACATTTTATTAGTTGTCCATCCCTTGGCCTCTATTTGAA
>ML795274.1:66800-93627 GCA_009831015.1 Picea engelmannii
TTAATCTTTAATGCTAACAACCCATCATGCAAGAAGTTTAATACTTAAGTTAATATGTCAAAGTCATGGAAGAATGTATCAAGAACACAATTACTCCCACAAGTTGCAATAAAAACTAATCTTCAACAAAGCATTTGCTCACATCCTTTTTAATGGTACAAGCACAATAGAAAATGAGTAAGTGGATAAAATATTGGACTAGAAAATGATGGTTTTGCAACAATGGGGCTTGTTTGAGACCAATTCTCACTTATGAAAATCTTTCTCTGCTTTTCTATTTTCCCACTCATTTATCCCCTTCTTTTCCCTCTTCTATACTTAACCAAATTCCCCTTTATTTTTCCCCTGTAGTTTCTCTTTCTAGTTACTTTGTCGTTTTTTTCCAAAAATGTCTTGCTGCACGGGTTGGCGGATTCACAGGTTCACATATTTATTCATGCTTTTATATCGTGATTCCAACCGATCGCTTCCCCTTTCCATACCTAGCCAATTTTTCGATAGCAGGTTCCTGCCCAGGCGGTCTCTAAATTGCACTTCCATTGTTCCGTGACCTGCAAACAACACTCCGGCTTCTGCGATATGCAAATTTACTTCCAGAATCCCACATCATCCCCTATTGTTACACATTTTTGACTTAAATGTTCTGATACATACAATTTGACCATCGAGGCCTCATGTCTCCTTGGGAACCCTTTTCACCCTATTTTGAAGCCCGTCCGAACGCTTTCCACACTTGGCCATTACTTGGAATCTCTTTCGCGGATCATCGGGTTGGTGGGTTCAAGAAATTTTCAATTCCTAGTCGTTGTTTCCTGTGCCCTCCACCTTCATAATTCTTTCCAAGTATATGAAATGAGTATACAACTTCTCCATAAACATACATAAAATATCTTCCCATGAAATGGAATATCTATTACATATTTGAATATATTAGCCCTTCTTTTCCCTCTTCTATACTTACCCAAATTCCCGTTTCTTTTTCCCCTCTACTTTCTCTTTCTTGTTACTTAGTTGTTTTTACGAAAATATCTAACTGCGTGGGTTGGCGGACTCACGGGTTCACATCTGCACTCATGCCTTAATATCACGACTCCGACCAACCACTTCCCATTCCATACCTAGCCACTTTTTAGATTGTGGGTTCTCGAGGAGGTGGGCTCTGGATTGCACTTCCATTGTTCCATGACCTGTAAACAACACCCATACCTCCATGATATACAAATTTACTGCCAGAATCCCACATCATACCATTTTCCGTGATATACAATTTGCACTCAAAAGTTCTAAGACCTACAATTTGACCTTCGGGTCCTCACGTCTCCTGGGGAACTATTGTCACCCCATTTTGAAGCCCGTGCGTTCGCTTTCCATACTTGGCCATTTCTTGGAATCTCTTTGGTGGATCGGTGGGTTGGCGGGTTCATGAAATCTCCAATTCCTACTCGTTGTTTCATGTGACCGCCACCTTTGCACTTCTTTCCAAGTATGCAATAACCGAGGTTTAATGATAACATCTCACCATGCCTCCAGGAGACAGTGATACTAACTGTCCCTACACAACTTGTCCAGAAACATGCAGAAAATATCATGCCACGTAATGGGATATCTATTACAAATATCAATATATTAGTGAAACGAGTCCCACCGACCCTTTCCCTATTTCATACTTACCGAATTTTTCGCTTGCGGGTTCCTGGACAGGCGGACTGCACTTCCAATGTTCCTTGACCTGCAAACAACACCCCATATTCCACAATATACAAATTGACTTCCAGACTCCCACATCATCCCCTCTTCCATGTTACACATTTTTCACTCAAAAGTTTTGATACATACAATTTGACCATCGGGGCCTTACGTCTCCTCGAGAACCCTTGTCACCCTATTTTGAAGCATGTCCGACCGCTTTCCACACTAGGCCATTTCTTGGAATCTCTTTTGCAGATCGTTGGGTTGGCAGGTTCAGGAAATTTCTAATTCCTAGCCGTTGTTTCCTATGCCCGCCACCTTCACACTTCTTTCCAAGTATACGTGATAAGTATACAACTTCTCCAGAAACATGAAGAAAATATCTTGCTAGGAAAGGGGATATCTATTACAGATTTGAATATATTAGACCTTCTTTTCCGTCTTCTATACTTAACCAAATTCTCATTTCTCTTTCCTCTCTACTTTCTCTTTCTCGTTACTTATTCGTTTTTCCGAAATTGTCTAGCTGCACAGGTTGGCGAAATCACGGGTTCACTTTTTCACTCGTGATTTTATATCACGACTCCGACCGATCGCTTCCCCATTCCATACCTAGCCACTTCTATGATCATGGAATCCCGGGTAGGCAGGCTCTAGATTGCACTTCCATTTTTCTGTGACCTGCAAACAACACCCTGACTTCCGCTGTTGTAGGAAAATCTCCCTGCGGATAGGTAGATCGCCTCTGAGAGATTGACCTTAACCCTAGATAGAAAATGATTAACGTGGACACTGACTTCCTTTCAAATCTATCTAAACTAATACATGAGAAGGAAGGATGACAAAAGTACCTCTTTATCGACGTTTGTCCCTGCACGCTCCGAGTTGTGCTCCAATCCTTTGCTCCTCGCTGAGTTCTACAGACAAACAAGATACGACTGCTTCCTACTCTATTGATATTAGCTTGAAAACAAATCTATCAAATAATGATAATTTCATGTAACATCAGACACAAACTAGAAAGAAACAGGCCAAGCGTGTCATATTAATGAGAATAACGACAACAATACTTACAATCGTAGATGCGAATGTGACAACTTCGTCAAGTCCCCTTCGTCTAACCCTTGCTCAAAAGATCCACAACCTGGATGACAGTAGCTTCACTGATCACTTCTCCTTTGGCTGAATGTGTGTTTCCTATGAGATCATAGGTTTCATGCTAGCGATTCTTCCTCCTTCCACCATCATAGAGCTTGCTTATATAGGTTGGGAGGAGCCTAACCTCTTGAGTTATGTTTAGAACAAGTTGGGGACCTCCTCCTTAGATCAAGGATCTGTTGATGAAACCAAGAATTCGAGTACAATTGCCTTCTAATTTCGAAAGATCCTTTCCTCATTCTCCTCAACGGGCTAACAACTGACCCAGATTAGGGAGCGCTCCTTCAGAAGGGGCATCAGAGCGCTAGAACGCTCCCCGAGAAGGTTAAGGGGAGCGCCAACGCTTCAAAATTGAGAATCTCTCCTACAGAGGGGTGAGGAAGTGTTATAACACTCCCTGAGGCCTTATAGGGGAGCGCCAGCACTCCTAAGGCTATTTTAGGGGAGCGTTCACCCTCCAAACTCTTGATTGAAAAGCCCTCTTCAGGTGTTAAGAGTTACCTGACTCCAGTGAACCAGTTCTCCTTCTTCAAACCAATTACATAAGATGTTTTAAGCGTCTCCTTAGTGTCGTCATCATGGCCGTATGCTTAAACAACATTTGCGACACTTGTAACCAACTTGCGACACTTGCAAAAGTTGTAAGGAAGTTTGCGACACTTGCGACAATTGAGAGGAATATGCGACACTTATCCAGTTGAGCAATTTTGACATGTAACATAATGCCCCCCAAAGTATGAAGTCAAAAGATGCGAACTGATGACCGAAATACTTTGTAGACGTTCAAGCAAGGGTATAGACTCGGAGAACCTGACGGAAGCTGCACACAAACATCCAACAAATATCATGACATATTTCAAGACCCAAGGCAGGCATACCTATTCTTGGGTGATCGAGACTTGTAAGGTATGGCCGCCATAATATACACCGCGGATCCATAATTGTATTGATAAAAGAGTATAGCCACCAAAGATACAATGTGGATCTATACTATGATGACTCGGACTGATCGTAGCCACGAAGAATACACAGTGGATCTATGAGATGACAATACATAGCCACGACCAATACAAAGTGGATCTATGTAAAAATGTATGTGTTCTTTGTCCAAAAAATCCTTCGCAACCTGGGCGAAACATATATCAAAGTGAATTACTCAACCCAGGGTATTCTTACCAATCCCAGTGCGATACAATTCTAACCATGTGAATAGATGTCTTGGTGTCGAACATGGAAGAAACCACTTGATTACCGGTCAATGAGGTAAACCGTTAACAAGTGCGAGGGAGATCACCATTAATGTCAATGATTCCCAAGATATCTTAGTACAGTCCATCGAACGTGAATAGATGAGCTGAGGTCGAACATTCGTGGAATCATTCGATCAGAGGTCAATGGTGTAAACCCCCTGTAGAACGTGAGGAGGCCTGCCATTGAGGCATGCAGGTCCCAAAGTACTAATTAGTTTCTAAGTCTAATTCCCAGATAATGTGTTGAAGTCGACAGGAATAGACTCGTCGAGGGAGGGCCTTGATGTATCCCCCATCAACGACGTGAAACACATATAAAAATGTAATTGGTAGATCAAAAGAACATGGACTGACACGGGTTTTGAGACAAGATATTTGGGATGGTTGACTCTCGAGGCAGATACTTCCCTTGAACACTGAGGCACGACAGCAAAACATGACAAGGACCAAGACTATGAAATGGATGCGATGACTTGCGTCAGGTGACCCAGAGGAGTGAAAGGAACTCAAAGGATTGGCTCAGTACAGAGGTTCAACGGATTATGATGTATGTAAATGACAAAGTGTCGTGTTCAAGGGCGACTCTAAGAAGTGCTGTATGATGTTCTCAAGAGACTGCTTGGATTGCTCCTTTCAATTTTTCCCCCATCCAGATAGATGAGTACCTCTTTTTGATTTAACGAGCTCGAGGAGGATAACACATGCTCGATATAACTCACCTTCGGTAAGTCCCTCTTCCTTTGTTTAACGAACCAGAAGAAGTAAGGGATCGATCCCGTATGGGCCTGTCGATGTGTGCTTTAATGAGTCCAAAGACAGAAAAATCGAAGGTTTTTCGGGATTATAGAGTTTGGAAAAACACTTAAAAGAGAACTCTCTCAGTTCCTTTTTCGTACAGTAGTCCAACGAGACCGAAAAATGGTTAAACTATTGCTCGAAAGACGCTCTTTCTGACCTTTTAACGAGTGTGAAAGAAAGCAAGATCACTCGGCAATCTTTTCATATTTAGAGAGTCTGAAAAGGGTTTAAAGGAGACTCCAGGGGGGTTCCTTTTTCGTGTGTTCATATCCAGACGGGTCCGAAAAAGAGATAAAAGTTTACCCGGTTACATTCTCATATTGTTGATCTCAAGAACGAACTAAGACTATGCTCATAAATGCGACAAGGTGAATGATTCATTAGAACTGCCAAGAAACCTGCGATGCCAGAAACTACAAACCAGAGTTTAGTGAAGCCATTTCATCATTAGAGAAACCCACAAATGACCATACCTTATAAAAAATGAAATTCTATAAATAACAATTGATTTGGAAACTTATTTACCATTTCATTTGCAAGGATTTTTGGAGTGTTGGAGAATCTCAATTTGAAGCAAATCTTGTTTTTCTCGCTGCCGGAGCTACGATCGATCATTTCGCTCGCCGTTCAAACCAGGTAGGTGCCCATCCCTTGCTATTTCAATTACATGGTTTCAAATTGATTTTCATGGTATTATTTATTTAAAACACAAAGCCCTAGGTTGCCCCTCTTTGAACCAAATCGACCTCTTTTTAAACATTGATAAAATAGGGGGATTATTTTGCAAAAATGTGTTAGAGAAGGATTGTTAGGATGTCTACACCCTTGCAATCAATTAGGCAGGTCATCCTTAGCAAAATAGCTCATAAAAATTCCCCCCAAATGCCCACGCCCCCCCAAGGTCGTTTTTCACTTTTAACACGTTTTAATTATTATTTGGTAAATATTAAAGGGCGTGGTGGTCAAAAAGAGTGATTGGTTGCTTTTAGATGGCATGGATACTTTGTTTCATGTTTTAAAATGCTTTTAAAAATCGTCGAAATTACAAAAACGTGAGGAATAATGAAATTCTTGATTTTTTTGTTTTGTAGGTGTCTTCAACAATCATGATTGAATGGAAAGAGAGGGAACACGAGATGGATGATTTAGATGCTCTACGGAGTCCTCGTACATGGGCCACTTTGCGGGCCTGTGGCTTGCTCAAGTTTTTCAAATTGAAAAAAATGAAGAGAGAGATTCTACTGCTTGAGCACATGATTGGCCTTTGGGACGTCACGAAACAGGGATTCCGTATCGGCACACAACTCCTAACCATCGAGTTGGAAGATGTGTACTTTTTGACCGGCCTCTCGAAAAGAGGGGTCCCCATATCCTTTACTGGGCAGAGGGCATTACCTGAGCAGGTGGACGTGTATCTGGCACGCCATTGCGTTCCGGGAGCAAGGTTGGTAGGGGGAAGGATCCCTATCAAGGATATACGAGATCTGCCTCTTCGATCTATATTATTTGCTATCACAAGCGTGACCGGTAGCACTAGTGCTCATTTGTCATCGAGATCCCAGGTGGCCTATGGTGTTCAGTGTTTGGAACCAACACTGTTCAACTGGAGTGCAGCGTTCCTTTGGAATGTGAAGGAACAGATCTCACGGTGCAGGACTGGTCAGAAGCAGTTCGGCTATGGCTCATTTTTGGTCTCGTTTTTCTTAGAGCGTATCCCTCAAATGCAGCCTCAGATAACACTGGCAGTACGACCAGTGGACGAGCCTCGGATGGAGAGGTGGACTAGTCTGTCTCCAAGGCTAGTTTCAGAGTCAGAGTTCCACTTTACTGGTGATTTCTTTGCCTGGTTGAGACGACAGTACCTCTGGATAGAGGACTTCCCCTATGCCGATGTAGACTTCCGTGGGAGTATGGACTTTATTTTGCCCGCGGGGGAAGACTGGGATGAGTCAGGTAAGACATTAAGCCATACCTTGTCTAATTTTGTTTTTTTGTAAGTTTTTTATGTATATGTATTTTTTGGGTATGTAAAAGAGTCTTATCAGATGTTTTGCTTCCAATATGCAGACAAGGGAGCAGTGCGCACTGTCTATATACCAGTACCAGGGCGTCGTGGAGGCGCCCCAGTTGCAGCAGATTCGGTGGTGCCAGTGATGGGTCTCTGGGAGGTCGAAAGGAACCTCCAAGGCCTTACGATGGGCATCCCTCCTTTGCGGAGGGGGGATGTGCCTTTACATCTACAACGGCACACTATAGGAGTACCGGAGAATGTTAATTCTCTGTTGAGGCACGTAGTGCGCACAGTAGTGTGTTACTCATAGCATAACGTAGTGTGGGGAGATTAGAATCTCTCCGGTGATCATATTTTTGTATGCCTTGTCAGGTGATGTTGTATGGGTGGAAAGGCCCAATATTTTTCTCTTTTACACACTTTTTGATGTAAAGAAAAAATTTCAGTCACTCCATATATATATATATATATATATATACAGTTTCGAGTTTTTATGATGCCGATGATTTGTACATGATGATGTCTGTGATGTGTTTTAATTTACATGTAATGTACAATTTTTTGCTTTTCTTGAATCTTATCTGTGGGCTAAATACCGATCCATGATATAATTATCTAATGAATCTGAAACACTATTAAGTTCTCTCAGAATGTGTCTATATTCAATGTAATCGAACATTCGTTCAAGACGACGAACTTGCAAGTGTAGACGTAGCAGGATAGGACTAGGGATAGCGTAGATGCGGTTGAGTTGATAAACCACGAGTTGGGAGTCTAAGTAAACGATGATACGAGAGATACCTAGGGAGGAGGCTTGGGTTAATAGTCCAATGACAGCGTGGTATTCTGCCATATTGTTGGTTGCTGGTCCTAAACAGATGCCTCCCGAACTCACCACCTCGTCGAACTGATAAATAACCCATGCTACCGAAGCAATGTTCCGGGTATGTTGGCTGGCGCCATCCGCGAACCCAAAAAAGATAGGAAAGGCAGACATCATCTGCGCATGAAAACACAGCCACAGTCATGAGTGACAACGGTAAAGACTCGAGCACGCGAAAGAAAAAGACACACCAAACTAAAATACAATAATGTACAAAGTAAGATGCTAGGTGATCTAGGCATAGTACTTTTTAAGGTAAAGCCCGTTTCGGGGCTCTCCCAGGGAAATCCCATCATGATCTACTAGTTCATAAGCGCCTCTGTGTAGAACACGTTTCACGATGTAGGGACCGTGCCACATAGGTTCTAACTTTCCTGTTCCCAATTTATCATGTGCTTGGTCATAAACGAGGACTAAGTCTCCTTCTGCAAAGGCTCGAGGTTGGACGGATTTGTCATATTGACTCTTAATTCATTTCTGATGTGCCTCATTAACGAGAGCAACATCACGACGTGTTTCATCCATCTTGGATAGATACAAGAATCGTTCTTCTTCTGCAGAAGTATGGGGCAGGAGTTCTACTTTCAATTTGAGTGATGGAATTTCACACTCGATTGGTAGTACGGCTTCAATGCCATAGACCAACTGGAAAGGAGTGAATCCAATTGAGGTGAATTCCTTTCAAATCTATCTAAACTAATACATGAGAAGGAAGGATGACATAAGTACCTCTTTATTGACGTTTGTCCCTGCATGCTCCGAGTTGCGCTCCAATCCTTTGCTCCTCGCTGAGTTCTGCAGACAAACAAGATACGACTGCTTCCTACTCTATTGATATTAGCTTGAAAACAGATCTATCAATTAATGATAAGTTCATGTAACATCAGACACAAACTAGAAAGAAACAGGCCAAGCGTGTCATATTAATGAGAATAATCACAACAGTACTTACAATCGTAGATGCGAATGCGACAACTTCATCAAGTCCCCTTCATCTAACCCTTGCTCAAAAGATCCACAACCTGGCTGAAAACAACTTCACTGATCACTTCTCCTTTGGCTGACTGTTTGTTTCCTATGAGATCATAGGTTTCATGCTAGCGATTCTTCCTCCTTCCACCATCATAGAGCTTGCTTATATAGGTTGGGAGGAGCCTAACCTCTTGAGTTATGTTTAGAACAAGTTGGGGACCTCCTCCTTAGATCAAGTATCTGTTGATGAAACCAAGAATTCGAGTACAAATTCCTTCTAATTTCAAAAGATCCTTTCCTCATTCTCCTCAACGGGCTAACAACTGACCCAGATTAGGGAGCGCTCCTTCAGAAGGGGCATCAGAGCGCTAGAACGCTCCCTGAGAAGGTTAAGGGGAGCACCAGCGCTTCAAAATTGAGCAGTGCTCCTACAGAGGGGTGAGGAAGCGTTATAACGCTCCCTGAGGCCTTATAGGGGAGCGCCAGTGCTCCTAAGGCTTTTTTAGGGGAGCGTTCACCCTCCAAACTCTTGATTGAAAATCCCTCTTCAGGTGTTAAGAGTTACCTGACTCCAGTGAACCAGTTCTCCTTCTTCAAACCAAGTACATAAGATGTTTTAAGCGTATCCTTAGTGTCGTCATCATGGAAGTATGCTTAAACAACATTTGTGACACTTGTAACCAACTTGTGACACTTGCGAAAGTTGTAAGGAAGTTTGCGACACTTACGACAATTGAGAGGAATATGCGACACTTATCCAGTTGAGCAATTTTGATGTGTAACATCTGCGATACACAAATTTACAACCAAACTCTCACATCATACCCTCTTTCGTGTTACACAGTTTGCACTCAAAAGTCTTGAGACCTACAATTTGACCGTCGGGTACTCAAGTCTCTTGTGGAACTATTGTCACCCCATTTTGAACGCCGTATGTCCGCTTTCCATACTTTTCCATTTCTTCGAATCTCTTTCGCGGATCGTCGAGTTGGCAGGTTCATGAAATATCCAATTCCTAATTGTTGTTTCTTGTGCTCACCACCTTTGCACTTCTTTCCATGTATGCAATAACTGAGGTTTAATGTTGACAACTCACCATGCCTCGAGGAGACCATCATAATAACCGTCCCTACACAAATTGTTTAGAAACATGCATAAAATATCATGCCAGGTAATGGGATATCTATTACAAATATCAATATATTAGCGAAAATGAATTCCACCGACCATTTCCCTATTCCATACTTACCGACTTTTTTGCTTTCAGGTTCCTGAACAGGCAGGTTCAAGATTTCCCTTGCATTGTTCTGCAACCTGCTAACAACACTCGAAATTCCGCGATATACATGCAAAAAATATCTTTCTAGGTAATGGGATATCTATTACAAATTTCAATATATTAGCGAAAACGATTCTGAACGACCATTTCCCTATTCCATACTTAGCCAGTTTTTCGATTGCGGCTTCTCGGAAAGGCGGGCTCAAGATTTCCCTTCCATTGTTTCGTGACCTACAAACAACACCCAAAATTCCACAAATATACAAACCGACCATTGGACTGCCCCATCATGCGCTCTTCCATTTTACACCTTTTGCAGTCAAAATTTCTGAGACATACAATTTGACCATCAAGCCCTCACCTCTCCTGAGAATCCTCTGTAACCCTATTTTGAAACCCTTCCGACCACTTTTCATACTTGGCCATTCCTTACTTGTTTTTCCCCGTCCCCATCACCTTCACACTTGTTTATAATAAAAAATTGTATATAAACACACACACACACACACACACACACACACACACACACACACACACACACATATAAGGTCTTATTCTAAGTATGCAATTAGTAAGCTTTAATGCTAAACCAAGATTTACGGAGGGTTATATTATTCCTTCTGAGTGTTAATTTCAAACATCATGGAATGTCGTTCGCACGTCGTCGGGTTGGCCCATTCACGAAATCTTCAATACTTAATTCCGAAAACGAGTCCGACCGACCATTTCCCTATTTCATACTTAGCCACTTTCCCAGAATTCTGCAAATATACAAACCGACCGCTGAACTGCTCCATCATGCCCTCTTTCATTTTATGCGTTTTGCAGTAAAAAATTCCGAGACATATAATTCGACCGTCAAACACTCACCTCTCCTGAGTATCCCCCATAACCCTATTTTGAAGCCCGCCCGACCTCTTTTCATACTTGTCCATTCGTTACTTTATCTTTCCCATCTCCGTCAACCTTTGCACTTGTTTATAATAAAAAGTTGTTTATAAACACACACACACACACACACACACACACACACATATAAGGTCTTATTTCTAAATATGCAATTAGTAAGCTTTAATGCTAACAACTCATCATGCAAGAACCGTATAGATTTTTATTGATGAGCGAAAGGCTCAAGGAGATCTCCCATTAATATGCATTAAACCAAGCTTTTCAGAGGGATATATTATCCCTTCCGAGTGTTAATTTCAAACATCATGGAATGTCGTTCGCATGTCATCGGGTTGGTGTGTTCATGAAACCTCCAATCCTTAATTTCTCTTCGTCGTACCCGCCACCTTCGCACTTTTGAGTATGCAATAAGTAATATTTACTACTAACATCTCATCATTCCACACCCATAGAGATTGTCATTAATGAGCAAAAGGCTTGAGGAGATTTCCCATTCACACACATTGAACCAACATTTGTGGAGGTTTATATTATCCCCCCCAACTATTCATTTCAAGTATCGTCTGGAGAAAATGGACGTTCTCATAAACTTGTGGCACCAACTCAAGAACAATTATATGGAGATGCAGTGAACATATTCGGGCGCGAGGACCAGAACTTCCAGTGGTCCAGGGTATATTCTTACTACTCATCCCTTTCTTCCCAGAATGAAATAATTTGGACCTCTGGTATTTCTCGTGCATGCTGTGTCCCTTAAATTTTTGACTGTAAGGAGCTGGTCTCTTGGTGCACCGATAAATATATTTCAGTCCAAAGAATTATTCCACTGTGGGACCACTCTTTTGTTTCTTTGTGACCTCAGGTCTTCCACCAGATGTTAAGATTGTTGAAGCCAACATTGACATTCAGAGGAGAAGAATCCAAGGAGTTCCTAAGAAAGCATAATAACATACTGGACCTCTTTCCCGAGTTCCTGGAATACCCGATGGTAGTTCGTGAAGATATCAAAAACTTTCAGGTAGTTCATTTAGAAATCCATTCCAAGAAATTGCCTGGTTGTTTACAAGAATAACTGGACATGAATCCACAATAACTATTTCTCGCATGGTTCTTTATATTTTGTATTTCACAGTCAAGGAACAGGCCATTTTTTATTGGAGGAAGCTAATTTCCCATGAAATCTATTCCCAATTGTCAAGATTAAAAAAGGAGAAGAAATTTTATATGTCATCCTAGTTGGTTTTTGCGATAGCGCATTGCTATCAGTTTCCAAAATTGTCTTTGTCCAAGAAGGTAAACTGGGAATTTGACCCAGTAACCTTCTGGTACCAGGCCTTATGGAAGAACAAGGCCTCCCACTATTTTTATGAGGTTTTTAATGAATTTGTCTCTATCTTCAAAGTTTTATTATTAGGAGAAGATGCTCCCCGCATATCTGGCCAGGCAACCAAGTTTTTGGACAAGAAGGGGGCACTTGAACAAGTGGATAATCACAATGTGATAAGGAGTTTTGGCTCCAAGGAAAAACCTGCTCTCCTTCCATGTCACATTACGGACATAATGTTTGTTACATTAATAGTAAGGCAATACAACTACTGGTTGCATTTATTCCATGAGAAGAGAAAAAAACAGTTCATTCCTCTGCCTTGGAAAGTCGGGGACTTCATGTTTAGGAACATCAACAAAATTGATGAATTCACAGCCCATTTCAACAACTTAAACCTAAGATATGTTGAAAGGCTAAGAGGGTTCAACCCTAATCGAATTTTTTTAGAACATTTACTTACATTTGGCCTCGAAAATTCTTTTTTCCAGAGACACTTGAGAAAAAATAGAGACACTGACGACAACACTCCTGCTTCTGATGCCGACGACCTAGACACATTGCAAAGAACCACTGAATTGTACAAGCAATAGGGAAAAGACCCCGATGAGAAGAGTGTTCAATCGTCGTATAACACTCCCAAAAGTAAGACATCCCATAGCATCTCTCCAATGGACCACCACAGTAAGAAAGCAACCCAAAATTATTCAAACGGAGAAGGAGATAAAAACCCTCCTCACCCTAAAATTGATAGTTATCACAAGCTTCTCATGGAGAAGAAGAGAAAAAAAATTGTAGGGAAGGTGGAAGAGCCCGAAATTGAGAGTGAGAACATGGAACTTGAAACTGATCTAGATAGTGTATTCTGCAACCTTGATCAGCCCGATGACGCAATTCAACATAGTCGCCCAATGGACATAGATGATACCAAAATTTTTGACGAAGATGAATCCTTCGTATTCCAGAGCGTTGTTTTTGACAGCAAGTTTAAAAAATTAATTATTGAAAAGAGAGATGTAAAAAATAAGAAAGGAAAATCTCATTCAGAGGTTAACCTTGTGAACATGTGGTTGTCCCAAATCTCTCAACTTCACAGAGAAACCGAAGATGCTCTTGATGATTCCATTGGAGGCATTGAGGCCGAGAATGCTAGACTCAAGGACTGAGTCAAGGAATTCGAGGAAGCTTTGATTCCTATGCCATTTCTTGCCATTCCTTTAGCAATAGCCATGCCTGCCACCCCTGCAGCCAAGTTAAAAGGATCCTTCAGCCTCCTCAAATCGTGTAGAGGATATGTGGAGAAAAATATCAATAAAAGAGTGGAACTGATTACTGAGGCTTGGGAAACATCACAAAGTATGGCTTCCCTTGGAACAAGGGCACATACTTTCTCGAACATTTGAAGGCAAATTTAAAAAATGAAGAATGTTTCTATTTAGACATGGTCATCCCTTTTAGCACCCATGTCAACAACATGACATAAATGAGAAGAAAACAACAAGATCTCCCCTCCAAAAAACGGATCACTCAATTAAATGCATGCTGGAAAGAGAAAGTGAAGAACCTGCGTTCCATTGTCAATCATGTGAACAAGCCATATCAAAGAAAGAAAAATTATTCACAAAGCTGATCGAAATAGACTTAGCCGGAAGGACCAACGTGTTCCAAGACCCCAAGTTAATCGTAAACTCCTTGCCCTTAATTAATAAATCCTTCAATAAACAATTTGATATTTTTAAGGTGTTGTATCCAATCATAATAATATGAACCAAGATAATATATTCTGAATTTGAATATAAGAAACAAAAAACAGTGAAATATCCATATTTTAAATCTTCAATCATAATAATCTGAACCAAGACAATATATTCTGAATTTGAATATAAAAAGMAAAACAAATCTCCAATCATAATAATATGAAYCARGATAATATATWTCCATATT
Organism: Picea engelmannii; assembly: GCA_009831015.1. Taxonomy (NCBI): domain Eukaryota; kingdom Viridiplantae; phylum Streptophyta; class Pinopsida; order Pinales; family Pinaceae; genus Picea; species Picea engelmannii. The sequence continues at coordinate 81,018 of ML795274.1, forward strand.
TTAAATCTCCAATCATAATAATSTGAACCAAGACAATATATTTTGAATTKRAATATAAAAAGMAAAACAAATYTYCAATCATAATAATATGAACCAAGATAATATAKTYTGAATTTGAATATTTGAATATAAGAAACAAAACAGTGAAATATCCATATTTTAAAACTCCAATCATAATAATTTACCAAGACAATATATTCTGAATTTGAATATAAAATGAAAAACAATGAAATATCCATATTTTAAATCTCCAAACATAATAATATGAACCAAGACAATATATTCTGAATTTAAATATGAAAAAGCAAAACATTGAAATATCCATATTTTAATAATGATTATCCCATACATGAAGCAAATAAATATTCATAAGTAATTAATCTTGTTTTTGTCATTAAATTTAAAAGAATGTTAACATAAGATCAGATACAAATCTAACTTAAAATATAATGGTTTTGTTCTTGAATCCAAAAGATTAAATCTAACTTAAAATATAATGGTTTTGTTCTTGAATCCAAAAGATTAGAATGTTAATGTAATTACTGGCCTCATAACCACATAGGTTTGATTTTGAATCTCATTGCTTTCAACTGCTCTAACTTGGAATCCTTGGTGCAAAACCCTTATTTGAAATCAATTCAGCAGGGCAGCTATGCATGGTTTTATGAACTGACATATTTAAGATTCTCAAGTTGAACCCTAGTTTGAAAGCTTAGCTACAGGGCTGGTGAAATATGAAAGATCCAGTGAAATGTTGAAGCAAAACCTGCCCAAGAATAGAACATCCAAGAAAATCCTTAATGATACAACATCCAAGAAAATCCTTTTAACCAAAAGAAGTTTATACATTTAAACATATATTTAAGTTGATAAAAAAATAAAGACTATTGGATTGATCAATAACAATAATAAAAGTTAAAATAAATTACAGTAATAGGTAGTAGCTAAGGCCACCAAACATTGTTGGATTCATAGGATTTTAGAATCCAACGAGGTGTTCTTCCAGAGTTCGGTGGCCTTGGTAATGATATTGTCTGCATTAATCTTCCGTCATCATTGCATATATGTAGTTTCATTTCCATTGAATTCCAAAGTATGCACCGGCTATTGTTTACCCACATTTGACAGAAAACAATGTCCCTGGGAAAATCCAGATGCCATTGACACCATCCATATCCATTTCTGCCAACACCTACGCCTTCATTTAACTTCCATATTCGGTACATGCTATAATTATATCTACGACCAAAGTTCTTGCCTAATAATACCAACCATCCATCGATATGGAATCCAGCTAAATTTAACTTGTAGTTATGTACGCGCGGCATTCGCATTAGTTTCCAGGTCCTGTCTACAACCGTGAATACTACCAAGTGGTAGGTGGATTCACCCGAGGGAACACACCAGTAAAACTTTCCTTGAGAATGAATACCCGAGCCCTGAGGTCTTGCATAGCGGTGGAGAGGGGTAGAAACCCTAGTCCATGCATAGGATTCTGAGTCATAAATCTCCATGGCTATTTTGTTAATCCTTCGACGTCTGTCATCGGGATTATGTTTACACACACTCTTCAGACTCAAATATCTGGAAAAATCTTCTGGAAGACATGCTAAAATCTTAAACAACATGTCTTCCGGAAGATTTTGCCAGATATTTGCTTCCATGTCTCGTAGATTTGCTTCCAAGGCTTCCATGTCCCGCAAGGCTTCTTGAACCCTATTAAAATCAACAATTCTCACATTCGATCAGGCTTCTTGAACCCTATTAAAATTGCGGGTTCAATGTTTGCACGTGTCGGCCTTAGCCTTAAAATCTGACAAGAAAAGAAATCATCTGCACATTAACGAAAAAGTTTTAATCTCGCTGAAATGCTTTGGCCTTTTGTCTCTCCCACAACACTGTAGATGAACTAATTTCTCAGATTTTTTTTGTCTTTTGGAGAATTACTGGCGTCTGTCGTCCCGTCACCTTCTCCCCAAAACTTTGTTTTCCTCCCATTATATGACAAAATTCTCTTTTATTTGTTTTCTTTTCCTCTGGTTATAGGGTTTTCTTTGTTTAAAACTGTTGAGTACTTTGGAAAGTTAACTATCTATATATATAATAAACTTTTAATCGACATTATAAACAAATGCAAAAAATTAACAAATACATGTTAAAAAAATATACATACAAGTATATTATAATAAAAACTCAATACCATCAATATATTTATTAAAATATAAAACATAAAAAAACTCACATTATGTATATATGATTAATAATATATATCCATTCAAATTTATATAAATATAAAACTGAAAAAACTTACATAATGTGTATATACATTCAAAAGTATATAAATTAGTACAATGTATAACCATTTAAATTCAACATAATAGGCAAACAATGAAAACTAACATTAACTATAGTCTTAAAAATAAATTTAAAGTGAATTAAAGTAGTCCACCTCCCTCAGAGGTTGCGGGTTCCAACCCCCACGAGCACATTCCAAACTTTTAGGGGTGGTAGGTGCTGGGGGAGTCATCTATGATTCAACTGGACAAAAGGTAGTTGATTTTTCCTGGGGCTTGGGAAAAATTACCAACAATAGAGCAGAAACTCTAGCAGTGTACAAAAATAGCTCATGCATGAAGTATCCGAACTCTCGTGGTGCTAATGGATTCCAAAATAATTATAAAGGACCCCCTTGGCCTCTCAAACTCTACAGGTCAACTTTCTAGGGGTCTTTTCTCACGAATAAACACCTTGAAACAACTATTCATTCAAATACGTTTTTTTCATATGCTCTGCTCTCAAATCATGACCGCCTGAGATCCGTTGATCCAAACTTCTTATGGGATCTCCACCACTGAAAATCAAACTTGCTTGTTGGTGATTCAATCCTGAAATGGATTGCTCTGAATTCTGCGATTTGTGCTCAAGGATGATATCTATGTAGACCACAGACTTGGTCGTCCTGCGACCTTTTGACAACTACATATGATAACAATATGCATACCATTTCAATACAATGGTATGCAATGGTATGCATACTTAAGAATCCCTAAGACAACTACCACTAAAACGCTAAGACTACTAAAACCCTAAAAATAACCTATAAATAGAGCCCCTCTCGTGGATGATACACAATTCATTTCATGTAAGAGTGATGGATTACTTGAGAATCAAGATAGTGTGAGAGAGACAACTTGAAATAGTTGCAATCGTCAAACAAGTCAATATACACATTCTGCAGGCAATGAAATTGTATCATAGATATCAAATTTGGAAATTCCACTCAAGGTCTTGATTTACACAAAACATTGTGAGGTAAAGAAAATAAACAACATATTGAGAGGACTTACCTACCATTGTACAGGGGTTTGGAAGTATCAAGGAACGTTGAGTCTTGATTTCAAAATTTGAATTCCACATCTTCACAAACAATCCTCCTGCTTTAGATATGACTATAACTAGGAAGATGAAGATTCCATAAATGGAAAGAACTAACCATGATCTCGCTAAGAAGGCGCTTGAGCCTCTATATAGGGACTGTCATCCCCATTTTTTGGATAACCATGGAGATTATGTCTCGAGGCCCTTAGGTTGTAGATAGGGAGTGTTGAGAGACTACAAGACCAACAATACCCTTTTGTACAGTTGGAGACCCCTCTCACCACCAAATATGGTCACATATTTCCAGATGGAATCCACCACATCACCTGGTTTCAAGAAGGAAATGGGCCTTGCTCCATGAGGTACAAGTCAGTATTATGGTAAGCATCATTTCAATATTTAATCCATTTGAGTATGTTGTATATTAGATTGCTCTAGATTTCATGATATATGCTTGAACATTATGCATTTTTCCATGTTTCACTTTGGTGATTGAAATTGTGCCATAGTAAGTGGTCTTCCTTGGGGATGGGTTTTCTATTAGGAACTCCGTTGAAGATCCATCGTATCGTTCTCAACCATACTTATTACTTTCCATCATTATTTCCCCCCATTTCATTATGTCTTGGGATTTTAGGGTGTATTGACACAAGAAGGGGTTGTCCCTCATTCTATGGGAAGAAGGGGCTGAAGGCCCAGATGGATTGATGTTGGGTAAAAAATAAAATCCTTTGTATGAACCTTCTAGATGTTTCACTCAGGGATCACCCTAGAAAGCAATGAAACACTTATCTTTGAGTAAAGGGGGACCCACAATGAATATGATTAAAAATGCTTAAAAGGTTAGTTATAGGATAAGAGGTCTCATCACAAGCCGACCTATCATGTCCATGAATATCTATTGGTATGAAATTACCATCATTTGGTCACCAAGCTGGGGTAATGGGTCTTAGTTGCATGGATGAGAGAAAGGGGGTCTCATCACGAGCGAACCTTCTCATTTCCACTAGGTGTTTGTGGGTGACATTGTCATCTTTGGACTCCACTCCAGGGAAGTGGCCTTCAACCTTTCCTTAAAATTATGAAAGAATAAAATAATGAAAAATAATGGGCTTGCAAAAAGTGCATTGTAGATGAAGGTACCACACACCCTCTACAAAGGCACCCATGAATGAGACACTACGACCTCTTGTGTGTCATGAGCCCTATGACCATTGAGTCATGACCCTAACCACTTCACCCACTTTAAATGTATTAGAGAGGTATCTCTTGGAAACTCTCCTTGACCTAGGGCAAGATCTACCCAATAGTACACCTCGTCAACTCTCATATATTCAAGCTTTGGCAAGTCGTATAATTTCTTTGAGCATTTATTTGTTTGATATAGTAATTTGTGATGCACATGCTTAGGTTGCTCATTTATTGATTGGATTCACTTATCATGATGTTGTGAATTGAGATCCTTTGAAGGCGTGCTTATTTGTCTTTGCAAGACCTAGTTGGTGGACAATTTTGGAGGAACAAGCCCAGCTTTGGCTTCCATGGGGCTGCAAGCCCACTGGTTGGATGCCAGGGGTCCACATGCCAGATTAGAGGGACAAAGTATTGTATACCTAGAATATGATGTGTAACACTTAGCCCAGCCATCACTTTCCAAATGGTTTTCCCAACCTACAACCTGCGCTATAACATGGAAAAACCATTCCCCTGTAACCGCTTGTTCAAAAAAATCTAGGCGATTTTCTCTAACATAATCCCAATACCATGAAATTGGGGAGAATGAAAACAAAAGACTCGTTTTACCAAAAATGGAACCCCTTCATTTCACCCCTAAAATTTACCATGTATTTAATTCAAAGATTGTGGATTTATTTCCTATGGATATGTCTTAATTCTTTAAATAGTAATTATATACATTGATATAAGCAATTAATAGAAAAATAAAGTTGGTATTGGTTCAAATTGTTATTGTTATAGGCTCACAAAGTTTAACTCATTTACAAATATTTGGAGATTCACTCCTTAATGGATGAAACGAAAGGAAATAACTCATTTACTAATATTTGGAGATTCACTCCTTAATGGATGAAACAAGAGAGAGTGAAGTCTTTTTTTGGTGGAAATGGCTAAAGCCATAATGTTGGAATTTTTGATGTAATTATATATAAGGGGAAAGTCAAAGTTCTTTTTTTAATAGGTCTTATGAGGAAAAGGCAATAACTCATTTACCAATATTTGGAGATTCACTCCTTAATGGATGAAACAAGAGAGAGTGAAGTTTTTTTATGGTGGAAATGGCTAAAGCCATAATGTTGGAAGTTTTGATGTAATTATATATAAGGAGAAAGTCAAAGTTATTTTTTTAATAGGTCTTATGAGGAAAACTGGAATGCTATACAACATCTAATAATATAATTTTGTTTTCTTAAAACATTTTTCCTTTATTAAAAAACAAATAAAAAAATATTAACCTTATTTATAATATAAATTCAAACTTCCAATTATTAGTTTCATTTAGAATTTGACTTCAATTTTTCATAACAAATATATTATAAACTAATTCCTAATATCTATTTGAAATTAAGGTTCTCACCCAAAAGTAATCCACTAATAATCAAAAAAAGAAAACACTTGCACTTTCATAAGCCTTTCATCATTACTTCCACCAAAATAATAATATAAACTCAAGCTATCCATTATGTATTTAAATATACTAAGCAAAACATTAAAATCGTCTCTGTTTTAATATAAGTTATAAAACATTGAAATGATCCATAATTTAATGTTCAAAAACACTGAAATTATAGATAATAAATGTCCAACACTAATGGGGAAACATAAGAATATGAAGACAATATATTTTATATTTGAATATACTAAGCAACACACTAAAATATTCATATTTTTCATAATAAATCTCCAATCATAATAATATGAACCAATATAATATATTCAGAATTTGAATATAAGAAACAAAAAATAGTGAAATATCCATATTTTAAATCTTCAATCATAATAATCTGAAATAAGACAATATATTCTGAATTTGAATATAAAAAGCAAAACAAATCTCCAATCATAATAATATGAACCCAGATAATATATTCTGAATTTGAATATAAGAAACAAAAAATAGTGAAATATCCATATTTTAAAACTCCAATCATAATAATTTACCAAGACAATATATTCTAAATTTGAATATAAAAAGAAAAACAATGAAATATCCATATTTTAAATCTCCAATCATAATAATATGAACAAAGACAATATATTCTGAATTTAAATATGAAAAAGCAAAACATTGAAATATCCATATTTTAATAATGATTATCCCATACATGAAGCAAATAAATATTCATAAGTAATTAATCTTGATTTTTTTCATTAAATTTAAAAGAATGTTAACATAAGATCCAATACAAATCTAGCTTAAAATATAATGGTTTTGTTCTTGAATCCAAAATATTAAATCTAACTTAAAATATAATGGTTTTGTTCTTGAATCCAAAAGATTAGAATGTTAATTTAATTACTTTGGCCTCATAACCACATAGGTTTGATTTTGAATCTCATTGCTTTCAACCGCTCTAACTTGGAATCCTTGGTGAAAAACCCTTATTTGAAATCAATTCAGCAGGGCAACTATGCATGGTTTTATGAACTGACATCTTTAAGATTCACATGTTGAACCCTACTTTGAAAGCTTAGCTAAAGGGATGGTGAAATAGGAAAGATCCAGTGAAACATTGAAGCAAAACCTGCCCAAGAATAGAACATCCAAGAAAATCCTTAATGATACAACATCCAAGAAAATCCTTTTAACCAAAAGAAGTTTATACATTTAAACATAAATTTAAGTTGATAAAAAAATAAAGACTATTGGATTGATCAATAACAATAATAAAAGTTAAAATAACTTACAGTAATAGGTAGTAGCTAAGGCCACCAAATGTTGTTGGATTCATAGGCTTTTAGAATCCAACAAGGTGTTATTCTAGAGGTCGATGGCCTTGGTAATGATATTGTCCGCATTAATCTTCTGTCATCATTGCATATATGTAGTTTCATTTCCATTGAATTCCAGAGTATGCACCAGTTGTTGTTTACCCGCATTTGACAGAAAACAATGTCCCTGGGCAAATCCAGATGCCATTGACGCCATTCATATCCATTTCTGCCAACGCCTGTACCTTCATTTAACTTCCATATTTGGTACATGATATCATTATATCTACGACCAAAGTACTTGCCTAATAATACCAACCGTCCATCGATATGGAATCCAACTAAATTTAACTTGTAGTTATGTATGTGCGCATTCACATTAGTTTCCAGGTCCTGTCTGCAACCATGAGTACTACCAAGTGGTAGGTGTATTCACCCAAGGGAACACAAAAGTAAAAAAATCCTTGAGAATGAATACCCGAGCCTTGAGGTCTTGCATAGCGGTGGACAGGGGTAGAAACCCTAGTCCATGCATCGGATTCTGAGTCATAAATATCCATGGATATTTTGTTAATCCTTTCGGGTCCGTCATCGGGATTATGTTTACACACTCTCTTCAGACTCAAATATATGGAAAAATCTTCCGGAAGACATGCTAAAATCTTAAACAACATGTCTTCCAGAAGATTTTGCCAGATATTTGCTTCCATGTATCGCAGATTTTCTTCCAAGGCTTCCATGTCTCGCAAGGCTTCTTGAACCCTATTAAAATCAACAATTCTCATGCCCAGTCAGGCTTCTTGAACCCTATTAAAATCATGGGTTCACTGTTTGCACCTGTCGGCCTTCGCTTTAAAATCTGACAAGAAAAGCAAGCATCTGCACACTACCGAAAAAGTTTTAATTCGCTGAAATGCTTTGGCCTTTCGTCTCTCCCACATCACTGTAGATGAACTAATTTCTCGGATTTTTTTTTCTTTTGGAGAATTACTGGCGTCTTCCGTCCCGTCACCTTCTTCCCAAAACTTTCTTTTCCTCCCGTTATATGATAAAATTCTCTTTTATTTGTTTTCTTTTCCTCCGGTTATAGGGTTTTCTTTGTTTAAAACTATTGAGTACTTTGGAAAGTTAACTATCTATCTATCTATATATATATAATAAACTTTTAATCAACATTATAATCAAATGCAAAATTTTAACAAATACATGCTAAAAAAATATACATGCAAGTATATTATAATAAAAACTCAATACCATCAATATATTTATTAAAATATAAAACTTAAAAAAACTCAAAATATAAAACTTAAAAAAACTAACATTATGTATATATGATTAACAATATATATCCATTCAAATTCATATAAATATAAAACTTGAAAAAATTACATGATGTGTATATACGTTCAAAATTGTATAAATTAGTACAATGTATAACCATTTAAATTCAACATAATAGGCAAACGATGAAAAATAACAGTAACTATAGTCTTATAAATAAATTTAAAGTGAATTAAAGTAGTCCACCTCCCTCGGAGGTCGCGGGTTCCAATCCGCACGAGCACATTCCAAACTTTTAGGGGTGGAAGGTGTTGGGGGAGTCATCTATGATTCAACTAGACAAAAGGTAGTTGATTTTTCCTGGGGCTTGGGAAAAATTACCAACAATAGAGAAGAAACTCTAGAAGTGTACAACAATAGCTCATGCACGAAGTATCTGAACTCTCGTGGTGCTAAGGGATTCCTAAATAATTATAAAGGACCCTCTTGGCCTCTCAAACTCTACAGTTCAACTTTCTAGGGGTCTCTGCTCACGAATAAACACCTTGAAACAACTCTTCATTAAAATATGTTTTTTTCATATCCTCTGCTCTTAAATCATGACCGCCCGAGATCCGCTGATCCGAACTTCTTATGGGATCCCCACAGTTGAAAATCAAACATACTTGTTGGTGATTCAAGCCCGAAATGGACTGCTTTGAATTCTGTGATTTGTGCTCAAGGATGATATCTACGTAGACCACAGACTTGGTCATCCCACGACCTTTTGACATCTATATATGATAACAATATGCATACCATTTCAATACAATGGTATGCAATGGTATGCATACTTGACAATCCCTAAGAAAACTACCACTAAAATGCTAAGACTACTAAAACCCTAAAAATAACCTATAAATAGAGCCCCTCTCGTGGATGATACACAATTCATTTCATGTAAGAGTGATGGATTACTTGAGAATCAAGATAGTGTGAGAGAGACAACTTGAAATAGTTGCAATCGTCAAACAAGTCAATATACACATTGTGTAGGTAATGAAATTGTATCATAGATATCAAGTTTGGAAATTCCACTCAAGGTCTTGATTTACACAAAACATTGCGAGGTAAAGATAATAAACAACATATTGAGAGGATTTACCTACCATTGTACAGGGGTTTGGAAGTATTTGGGAACGCTGAGTCTTGATTTCAAAATTCTAATTCCACATCTTCATAGACAAGCCTCCTGCTTTAGATATGACTATAACTAGGAATATGCAGATTCCATAAATGGAAAGAACTAACCATGATCTCGCTAAGAAGGTGCTTGAGCCTCTATATAGGAAATTTCATCCCCATTTTTTTATAACTAAGGAGATTATGTCTCAAGGCCCTTAGGTTGCAGATAGGGAGTGTTGAGAGAGTACATGACCAACAATACCCTTTTGCACCGTTGGAGACCCCTCTCACCACCAAAGATGGTCACATATTTCCAGATGGCATCCACCAAATCAGATGGCTTCTAGAAGGCAACGGGCCTTGTTCCATGAGGTACAAGTCAGTATTATGGTAAGCATCATTTCTATATTTAATACATTTGAGTATGTTGTATATTAGATTGCTCTAGATTTCATGATATATGCTTGAACATTATGCATTTTTCCCTATTTCACCTTGGTGATTGAAATAGTGCCCTAGTAAGTGGTCTTCCTTGGGGATGGGTTTTCTACTAGGAACTCCCTTGAAGAGCCATCGTATCATTCTCGACCATACTTATTACTTTCCATCATTATTTCCCCCCATTTCCTTATGTCTTGGGATTTTAGGGTGTATTGACAGAAGAAGGGGTTGTCCCTCATTATATGGGAAGAAGGGGCTGAAGGCCCAGAGGGATTGATGTTGGGTAAAAGATAAAATCCTATGTATGAACCTTCCAGATGTTTCTCTTAGGGATCACCCAAGAAAGCAATGAAACACTTATCTTTGAGTAAAGGGGATCCACAATGAATATAATTAAAAATGCTTAAAAGGTTAGTTATAGGATAAGAGGTCTCATCACAAGCCGACCTATCATGTCCATGAATATCTAGTGGTATGACATTACCATCATCTGGTCACCAAGATGGGGTAATGGGTCTTAGTTGCATGGATGAGAGAAAGGGGGTCTCATCATGAGCCAACCTTCTCATTTCCACTAGGTGTTTGTGGGTGACATTGTCATATTTGGACTCCACTCCAGGGAAGTGGCCTTCAACCTTTCCTTAAAATTATGAAAGAATAAAATAATGGAAAATAATGGGCTTGGAAAAAGTGCATCGTGGACGAAGGTACCACACACCCTCTACAAAGGCACCCATGAATGAGACACTACGACCTCTTGTATGTCATGAGCCCTATGACCATTGAGTCATGACCCTAACCAATTCACCCACTTTAAATGTATTAGAGAGGGATCTCTTGGAAACTCTCCTTGAACTAGGGAAAGATCTACCCAATAGGACACCTCGTCAACCCTCATATATTCAAGCATGACAAGTCGTATAATTTCTTTGAGCATTTATTTGTTTGATATAGTAATTTGTGATGCGCATGCTTAGGTTGGTCATTTATTGATTGGATTCACTTATCATGATGTTTTGACTTGAGATCCTTCGAAGGCATGCTTATTTGTCTTTGCAAGACCTAGTTGGTGGACAATTTTGGAAGTACAAGCCTAGCTTTGGCTTCCATGGGGCTGCAAGCCCAGTGGTTGGATGCCAGGGGTCCACATGCCAGATTAGAGGGACAAAGTATTGGATACCTAGAAGATGATGTGGAAGACTTATCCCAGCCCTCACTTGCCAAACGATTTTCCCAGGAGGGGAAAAACATCCTCTTTTTGAGCTTGACGTCATATTTGGGGTTTTAGGGCATGGTGGTGAGATGATATGCATTGGAACTTGGATTTTTTGAGGTATTTTGGGATTTGACCATGAAGGAAGACATTTGAATGTTTGACACGTGGCTTTGGGAAGCCTTACTACCCTCCTACATCACCAACAACCTTCTCCTAGTTCCAAAATGTCCCCTAAAGGGGTGATGTCCATGTAAATTAAGGTTTTATTTGTGTAAAAGTGAAATTTTAAATGACTTGTTTAATATTACTTTGTTAAGGGGGAAACATTAGGTTTGTTGACCCCTAGCCTTGTGGTTTACCCCTAAATATATGGAAAAGTCACCTTGGTGATATTTTGTATAAATAAGATATCATAATATCTCATTTTAACACAAGTCTCCCTCTTGTGAGAAGACTTGATATGAAATTTTCACTACACTTGGCATATTTGTCTCTTGTGGACTTGCTTATGGCTATTTTTGGTGAATGGTTGATAGAGGAGTGAGGCGCTAGCCTTGAATGTATGGTTTCTAGCTTTTATGGTGGATTATCTTAGCATCTTCTTGATTTGGTATGGTTTTTACTCTTATGATATCATTTGTTTCAAGTCAAGTATTGTTGTGCTAGGAGATAAGTGGGAAGTAAGAGAATTTAAACCCCCATTCTAGTCTTCATCATCTATTGCTTGAATTTTATTGATGTTGCAAGGATTTGTTTGAGGAAGTAAGAGGATTTACACCCCTCATTTTCAAACCCTAACTAGATATACTTTCCTTGAGGAGTAAGAGGGTTTACACTCACAAGGAAGTAGCATCTCTAGTTCATTTACTTGACTCCATTAACCCAATATTTAAAGGCACTAGTCATTTTTTTTATTGCATTGGAGATATAAAATCGTTGCCTTGGGAAGAGTGTCTTTTGTTAGTTTCAAGTTTATCTTTTGGAGAAATGTTCATTGAGATTTGAACTCTCTTGACTCACCGAGGCGTCCCTCTTCTCCCACCACTTTGATTGATGTTGTAAAAATTAACCTACAACCATTAGGGCTACATAACCCTAGCTGCTAAACTCCCTCTTATCTCACAAACTAACCCTAAAAATTATCTCTAACTTCACTCACCTAGTCTACTAACTAGGGTGCAC
>ML795274.1:107686-135978 GCA_009831015.1 Picea engelmannii
AAAACCAAAAAGGTAAATCTGCTAATTAATCTTTTCATTTATTATTTATTTAATATCTTTTGTTCTTCCATAAGTTAGGAATTAATTTCTTCTTTGTAAAATTTTAAAACCATTAGTTTTAATTTAAATCTAACCCTCGTCATCAACCCAAGAATTTTATGAAGACCCAACTATTACTTAGGTGGGTTCTTGTTTAAATTGTTATTTTTATTCCAGGGTCTATTCTTAAGGTTAGACTAAAATTTTACCCTAAAAGTTTTAGATTCAGTACTTAGATTCTGAACTGGGCGACACTGGGTTAGGGGAGTTGTTTAAGGATTTCTTAAGGCGTTATTATCTTAGGGATATTTAGGTTTGTTTCCTTCATCCACATCAATGCGACGTGCCCTTCAGGACGCACCACGTGCTCCAAGGGTGCCACTCGCCTCGTTCGTTTCCTTTGCGCGACGTGCCCTTCAGGATGCACCACGTGCTCCAAGGGTGCCACTCACTTCTTGTGTTTCTTTTGTGCGACGTGCCCTTCAGGATGCACCACGTGCTCCAAGGGTGCCACTCGCTAACTGGACTAATTGGTAGACATCTATAACCCCTGGAGTCAACACTCCACCAGGTGAACTTGTGGGAGACTAAGGGCTCTAAGGAATAAGGCCCCCGCCTTATTGCGCGCCCCTTATAATCATCGTGATCGACTGTCGCAGTCTGCCCTCACGACATCGTGGATCCTCTCGAACTAGGTAATCGTTAACCTACAGTTCGAGCCACGACGGGAGTGCTAGTAGGCGGTGGCAGGGCTGCTATCCACCCCTCTCCCTCAACCTCTCTGGAAATCGTGTGTGGCCCCTTTACTCCATATGTGAGTCTGGTCGTCAAGCTATCGTTAGCCTGCATCATCAACAATCATGTCAGAACATGTCAACATCATATCATCAAATCAAAGAAATATCATAGTAAATAAATCAACCCAAATAACACACTCCCTGACTCAATCTGGAGTCCAAGGGGTTCCACCGATGCCTCTGCATCCTCAAGGTCCGAAACCCTGCACACTCAATGAAACTGAGTCAACAACACCTGTCTACATCAAGTAGTAAAAACATCATGTCATCTATCACAATGCATCATAATCAAGGATAAATGGTTTAGCATCATAAAAGTCCAGATCACTTGCGAGCAAGTGTCCTCAAAGAATAAGTTTTCTCAGTGCGCCAGAGCGGGATGTTACATTTATGAACTGACATCTTTAAGATTCTCAACTTGAACCCTAGTTTGAAAGCTTATCTACAGGGCTGGTGAAATACAAAAGATCCAGTGAAACATTGAAGCAAAACCTACCCAAGAATAGAACATCCAAGAAAATCCTTAATGATACAACATCCAAGAAAATCCTTTTAACCAAAAGAAGTTTATACATTTAAACATAAATTTAAGTTGATAAAAAAAAAATACTATTGGATTGATCATTAACAATAATAAAATTTAAAATAACCTACATTAATAGGTAGTAGCTAAGGCCACCAAAAGTTGTTGGATTCGTAGGCTTTTAGAATCCAATGAGGCGTTCTTCCAGAGTTCGATGGCCTTGGTAATGATATTGTCCGCATTAATCTTCCGTCATCATTGCATATATGTAGTTTCATTTCCATTGAATTATAGTGTATGCACCGGCTGCTGTTTACCCACATTTGATAGAAAACAATGTCCCTGGGCAAATCCAGATGCCATTGACACCATTCATATCCATTTCTGCCAATGCCTGCGCCTTCGTTTAAATTTCATATTCGGTACATGCTATAATTATATCTACGACCAAAGTACTTGCCTAATAATACCAACCGTCCATCGATATGGGATCCAACTAAATTTAACTTGTAGTTATGTATGCACGGCATTCACATTAGTTTCTAGGTCCTGTCTGCAACCGTGAATACTACCAAGTGGTAGGTGGATTCACCCGAGGGAACACACAAGTAAAAATTTCCTTGAGAATGAATACCCGAGCCCTGAGGTCTTGCATAGTGGTGGAGAGGGGTAGAAACCCTATTCCATGCATCGGATTCTGATTCATAAATATTCATGGCTATTTTGTTAATCCTTCGGGGTACGTCATCAGAATTATGTTTACACACACTCTTCAGACTCAAATGTATGGAAAATTCTTCCAGAAGACATGCTAAAATCTTAAACAACATGTATTCTGGAAGATTTTGCCAGATATTTGCTTCCATGTCTCGTAGATTTGCTTCCAAGGCTTCCATGTCTCGCAAGGATTCTTGAACCCTATTAGAATCAACAATTCTCACACCCGGTCAGGCTTCTTGAACCCTTTTAAAATCGCGGGTTCACTGTCTGCGCGTGTCGGCCTTCGCTTTAAAATATGACAAGAAAAGAAAGCATCTGCACACTACCGAAAAAGTTTTATTCTCGCGGAAATGCTTTGGCCTTTCGTCTCTCCCACAACACTGTAGATGAACTAATTTCTTGGATTTTTTGTCTTTTGGAGAATTATTGGCGTTTGTCGTCCCATCACCTTCTTCCCAAAACTTTATTTTCCTCCCGTTATATGACAAAACTCTCTTTTATTTGTTTTATTTTCCTCCGGTTATAGGGTTTTCTTTGTTTAAAACTATTGAGTACTTTGGAAAGTTAACTATCTATATATATAATAAACTTTTAATCGACATCATAATCAAATGCAAAATTTTAACAAATACATGTTAAAAAATATACATACAAGTATATTATAATAAAAACTCAACACCATTAATATATTTATTAAAATATAAAACTTAAAAAAACTTAAAATATAAAAGTTAAAAAAACTCACATTATGTATATATGATTAATAATATATATCCATTCAAATTTATATAAATATAAAGCTTTAAAAACTTACATGATGTGTATATAAATTCAAAATTATATAAATTAGTACAATGTATAACCATTTAAATTCTACATAATAGGCAAAGAATGAAAATTAACATTAACTATAGTCTTATAAATAAATTTAAAGTGAATTAAAGTAGTCCATCTCCCTCGGAGGTCGTGGGTTCCAACGCCCACGAGAACATTCTAAACTAGTAGGGGTGGCAGGTGCTGGGGGAGTCATCTATGATTCAGCTGGAGAAAAGGTAGTTGATTTTTCTTGGGGCTTGGGAAAAATTATCAACAATAGAGCAGAAACTCTAGCAGTGTACAAAAATAGCTCATGCACGAAGTATCCGAACTCTCGTGGTGCTAAGGGATTCCGAAATAATTATAAAGGACCCCCTTGTTCTCTCAAACTCTACAGTTCAACTTTTTAGGGGTCTCTGCTCACGAATAAACACCTTGAATCAACTCTTCATTAAAATACGTTTTTCTCATATCCTCTGCTCTCAAATCATGACCACTCAAGATCTGTTGATCTGAACTTCTTATGGGATATCCAACATTGAAAATCAAGCCCACTTGTCAGTGATTCAAGCCCGAAATGGACTACTCTAAATTCTGCGATTTGTGCTCAAGGATGATATCTACGTAGACCACAGACTTTGTTGTCCTGCAACCTTTTGACAACTATATATGATAACAATATGCATACCATTTCAATACAATGGTATGCAAAGGTATGCATACTTGAGAATTGTAGCGAACATCCTCGTTATGATGACAAATCTCTTATAATAAGTGCAATTTTTTTTTTGTGTGTGCGCATGTGTACAAGGATAATAACTACATTCGACTCTACGTCGCCATACAACGACGAACATGGCACATGCAACTGGAACCACAACAAAACGATCTAAGACACACATCAAGTAACTATAAGCAAGGTATGACATTCAACCGACAAATAAATAAGACTGAATACCCATCCGTCCTACCTTGCAATGGTTAGGACCTCCAAGACACATAAGCAACGCTGAAGCCCAGGTTCCCATCGATTTTAACCATTTAAGATCTCAGGGCTGGCGACTGTTCTAAGGAACAAGGAGGTGTCTACGTACCGCCCAACACAAGAATACCAAGCACAATAAAGTTCACAGACCAAGTACAACATTATTTAATGGAAACTACAACACCCTCAACGACAAGCGCAAGCCAAATGACTTCGCCAAAAACCCAATCAATTGTCGGGTCAAGTGAGTAGATAGTTACCGTCTGTTTGGAGTCATCTATCACGAGCCCACCTTAGCATGTCTAAAATCAATTATCAATAAGGTACCATCTAAATTAGCCTTAAAACAATCATTTGCGCACTTTTAAATTACAGTGTCATCATAGTACCATCTAAGTCAATTTGCCTTACAATCTTATTATTTGTTATAAGTATTCTATTTTTTAAAATCAATATCCAATACTTATGTATGTATCTAACAATATCCCAATGAATAGATTAGGTACCTCTTAACAATATTTACACAAATTCCTCATCCCACCATAATAATAATAATAATTTATTATTATTAATAAAAGTACCTCATTGCTCTAATATAATAACCATTAAAAACTTAAACCATTTCCTAAACAAATGAGGATGTCTAAACAAGTTTCTATAATGATTATACGCTTCATCCGCTCTGAAAAATAGAGGTCTACACTATGATAGCTCAAGCACATTATCGGTTCACCACATAACAAAATAGAATGATAAAAGTTAAAATAAAATAAATTATTATTTAAATGAAAAAAGAAAAGGGACAAGATTAATTAATAACTAGAACTAGTTTAAGATTAATTAATAACTAGAACTAGTTTACCCGTTGGTGCAAGAAAACCTTACCTTAGTTGTTCATTATAACTATAGATCTAAAAATCTGAAGGTGATTAGTACAAATGTTTCCTAAATTATAAAAAAGGTAGAGGTCTAGGAACACCATTTAAAATGAAGAGGTTAAGGCCATTAACGCCACCTTCCTATTTTTGAGCAGTGTATCCTCCTGTAATTCACTTTCCACACCTTAAAGGGATTGTAATACGGTATTATATATATATATATAAAACCAAAACTGCAATGGGTGAGCTGAGCTCAGACTGAACCATCAACACTATTTGACTATTAACCTTGAGAGGGAAAAATGCCAGTGACTATCATCGTTTTAGCTTTACGTTCAGGTAAATGACCTGTCAGTCACCTAGCGTTTAATCAAAATAAAAGTAGTAACTTAGGTGCCAGGGCCAAGTGTTTGGGACAAGGATACATTAGAATTCACCTCTACTCAGATCAACGCCTTAGAAGGCTAACGAATCCATAAATTTCACTGCCAGATCATAACAGAAAGCTGTCAGGACTTAAAAATAAAACACCACTTTAATGTATGAGTGACAGTTGGTGTCCTGGGAAGTTGATGGCTGCGTTGGTCCAAATGCCATGCATAAATGCATGGGGTGCTGTCACAGGGTAAGGAGTGGTTGTGCGGATATGGTAACAACAAAACTCAGACAAAACCCATTGAACTGGTTATTAATTATTATTACAGATATATAAATATATTATTTTTTTTCAACGCAGAGGAAAATTTATTGTCGGACTGGCACCTAAAAATCGTTGTGCACACATTTAAGAGACACTTCCAAAATTAAGATAAATCATTCTGCATATAACTATGAGACATTCCAGAAAATAGAAATGGAATCACTATGCATATAATTATGAGGCATTTCATAAAATTAGATATGAATTCTCTATGCATGTAATTATGAGGCATTTCAGAAAATAGAAATGAAATCGCTATGCATGTAATTATGAGACATTCCAGAAATAGGTATGAAATCGCTATGCATGTCACACACTATGCCTGTCTCCCACTATGCCTGTCTCCTCACAAGAATATAATAGCCCTTACAATAGAAACATTTCATGATTGTGCAGGAACCAGAACATTGTACCACTCCAAGGGTTGTATCACTGCGCACCAATTAGAGGAGTAACACTAACTAGTTCAACATCCCACACATATAATAAAGACTAACATCAGCTACATTTACAGGGCTAGATCGATGGATATTATTACAATTCTCTACAGTGCTATAATCATCGCTAGATACCAACACTACCTCAATGGTAAGCTAATTCGAATATAAATAGCTATGAAGAAGTCTGCTGTGTGAATTCCTATTGATACCGAATCAAGCAAATAATTTGTAGACCATTAGGTATGGATGGAATGGGTACTGGTACAGATTAAATTACTGAGGTACTAAATTTCAGACGCAATCGCTCAAGGTAGATTCATCGAGGTTTAGGTGCTAAACACAAGATAGAAGTAAAAAGGGGCAAAGTTGAAAATTGGGGAGGGAGACGCAATGATAAATACACATAAAATTTTGAATTCCAGAAACAATTTCACAATAACTAATTACAAAAACAAAAATGCTAGGAAGGAGTTTTATTGGGTAACAAATTTTACAAAAGAGTGTGCCAGATACAAGTTTTTTAGCGTGACTTTACACAACGAGTTTCGCCGTTTAGGAGATGGAGACGAAATGATAAATACACGGCTAGAGTTTACTCAAAATTTACACAGTAAATTTTTTACAGCAATGATTAATACATAAGATTTCACTGGAGTAAGTAAATAAAGAAAAAAAATTCAATCCAATGAGATCCAACACCGATTGAAGTTAAATATTCTTCCATCTAGATTACCCAATACCCATGCATATCTAAATCATAAATCCTAATGCATTCTACTCTAAAAATCAAAGAGCGTACCTTTGCATGATTGCCCGCTTCGAATGACGTTCGTGCTCTTCGTGCCGCTCCTGCTCGCCGACCGTCGGGACCTCACTGGTACCTCCCAGCCAATGCTAGGGGTAATCTGCTTCCCCCTTATCCCCCTGAGTTGCAAAGGGGCCACACACTATCCATATGGTACGTCTATCTCCCATCGCGCCTCGCAAGGTCGAGCTACCACTCTTCTCCGAGCTGGGAAATCCCAACTCCCACAAGTAAATCAGTCAAGTCACTAATCTGGAAGCATAACATTACGCTAACAACCGATCCCCCTTCTTCCTTCTCCTTCCTCTCTTTTATAGAGTTTTAGAACTTCCAATCTTTCCCTAAATCTCATTTAATTTAATTTTTAATAAAAATCTTCTAAAAATTCTCCTTCGTACAAGTGTCATCCATCCCCCACTTTCCTACAATAAATATTTTCTTTAATTTATTAAATGTCTTATTTCCCTCACCCACCCAAAGTTACTCCTAGGTGTCCCTAGATTCCCTTACAGGTTTTAAAGGCTTTCCCTATTATGAAGTTGCTATTTTAGTTCAATTTAGAAGGTTCTTAAATGCAGATTCCTTACTAAGTTGACCTCCCGCTTTTTACCATAAGTTTCCCTCTTTCCCTTTTTATGTTACCTCCATTCCCTAGTTTCCTAATTTTTATAATTCCTTCTTTCCCCTTTTATGCAAGTTAACCCCCTTTCCCCTTTATTATTAATTTAGTATTTTTTTTTTAAACTATCAAAAGTTAAAACAATTTAATTGCCTCTTTACGTTTTAACTCCACATATTTTATTTAATTCTTAATCTCTTCATGTTACCAAAATTTTTATGAAGACCCACAATTGTTACTTAAGTGATTTTAAATTTTATTATTTTATTTTATAAATATATATATATGTATATATATTTTTTTGTTTTTTCTTAAGGTAGACAAAATTTTACCCCTGGCGAAGTTTTAGACTTACGACTTAGATTTTGAACCGTGCGACATTTTAATTAGGGAAGTTGTTTTAAATTTTCTTAATGAGATATTTGTCTTAGGGCCATCTAGGTTCGTTCCTTTATCATCATCAACGCGACGTGTCCTTCAGGACACAATACGTGCTCCAAGGGTGCCACTCACCTCTTTTATTTCTTTTGCACGACGTGCCCTTCAGGATGCACCATGTGCTCCAGGGGTGCCACTCGCCTCTTTTGTTTCTTTTGCACGACGTGCCCTTCAGGATGCACCACGTGCTCTAAGGGTGCCACTCGCCTCTTGACTGATTGGTAGACATCAATAACCCCTGGAGTCAACACTCCGCCAGGTGAACTTGTGAGAGACTAAGGGCTTCTAAGGAATACGGCCCCTGCCTTATTGCGTGCCCCTTAGAATCATTATGAGAGATTGTCGCAGTCTTCCCTTGCGGAATCGTGGGTCTTCTTGAACTAGGTATGCGTTAACCTACATTTAGAGCCACGACGAGAGTGCTAGTAGGCTGTGGCAGGGCTGCTGTCCACACCTCTCCCTCAACCTCTCTGGTAGTCGTGTGTGACCCCTATATTCCATATGTGAGTCTGGTCGGCAAGCTATCATCAGCCTGCATCATCAACAAATCATGTCAGAACACTACCACATCATATAATCTAGTCAAATGTACTAATATCACAATAAATCAATCAAACCCCAATAGCACACTCCCTGACTCAATCCAGAGTCCAAGAGGTTCCATTGATGCCTCTGCATCCTCAAGGTCCAAAACCCTGCACACTCAGTAAAACCGAGTCAATAGCACCTGTCTATGTCAATGTAGTAAAAAACATGTCATCTACCCATGACGCATCATAATCAAGACAAATGTTTTAATATCATAATAATTCAAATCACTTGCGAGCAAGTGTCAAAGAATAAGTTCGGTCAGTACGCTAGAGTGGGATGCTACATACACCCCCTCTTGGTCTAAGCTTCATCCCGAAGTTTCACAGTATAAATTCCGAAATAAGTGTATCACAGTATCATAAGTCTATCTATCAAACAAAAATGGAAACTACTAGCGAGTATCATAAGAGTCCTCCCAAATCACCGACTACAGACTATAATTGTCCCACTGGACCTTGACCTGATCTACCATTCAACATCGTAACCATCGAACGCGATGATCTAAGATGCAGACCAACTCAGCCGTGAGTTCTCCCTCGTTTGATACCTACAAGGAACTCATGTCAATAACATGTGTAGGATCACTAATGTAATGTCTCAAAATAGATACATGAAAAACATCGTGCATATGCCTCAAGGAATCAGGCAAGGCTAGTCGATAGGCCACATGCCCCTTTCTCTCCACAATCTCGAAAGGTCCCACGAACCTAGGAGAGAGTTTAGCTCCCTTCCCAAACTTGATTGAACTCTTATGCGGTTTAACCCACAAGAAGACTCGATCGCCGACCTCGTAACTACGGTCGACTCGGTGCGCATCGACATAACTCTTCTATTGATCCGGCGCTTCTTTAATCCTTTGTCTTATGGTTTTCATTTGCTCTTCCATTTCTTGGATCTCTTCTGGTCCCACTAGAACCCTATCCTCAAGCCGATCCCAACTCAAGGGCATTCAACACGGTCGCCCATAAAGAAACTTGAAAGGCGCCATCTTAATGGTTCTCTGGTAACTGTTTTTGTAAGCAAACTCCACTAGTGGCAAGAATTCTTCCCATCTCTTTTGTTGGTCCATAACGTACATGCGCAACATGTATTCCAAGGTTTGGTTCATTCGTTCGGTCTGCCCGTCAGTCTCCGGGTGATACGCAGTACTAAAGTTAAGTTGGGTTCCCAAGTCCTCTTGGAAAATCGTCCAAAATCGTCGAGTAAACACTGATCCTCGATCATATATAATCCTCTTAGGCACACCATGCAACCTCACAATCTCACTGATGAAAATTATAGCTATGTCAGGTGCCTGATACGTCGTATGCAAAGGAATAAGGTGAGCACTCTTTGTCAGAGTGTCTACTACTATGAAAATCGAGTCATGTCTCCTTATCGTCAGTGGAAATCCAACAATAAAATACATCGAAATAACCTCCCATTTCGATTCCAGAATAGCATGTGGTTGTAGTAACCCTGCTGGGTGTCTATGTTCAACCTTTACCTGCTGACATTCTAGACATCTAGCCACATAGTTGACTATGCCTACCTTCCTTCCCTTCCAGAAGAATAAGGGTTTAAGGTCTGCCCTCATCTTCATGACTCCCAAATGAGCCATGTAAACTGCTCTATGAGCCTTGCTTAGGATCAACATCCTCAACTCGTCATTTCGCGGTACGTAAATCCGAGCCTTAAACCTCAATAAACCATCGTTATCAAATGAAAATCCCTCAAATCGTGGTACCATCATTGTGTTTTTTACGATAAAACCCTCAACCTCTTTGTACCAGTCATCGTCACGCTGTAAAGTTAGAATATTTTCCCATAGATTCGTCTGAAGAGGCAACACCAAAAAGATGTGTGGTCTCTGACTCAATGCATCCACCACTCGGTTCAGGGTTCCTTTTATGTAAGTAATCTCAAAGTCGTATTCGCTAAGCAATTCCGACCAACGTCGTTGTCACGCATTCAGGTCACTTTGCATAAATATGTGTTGTAGTCCACAATGATCAGTATTTAGTTCAAATTTTCGTCCAACAAGGTAGTGTCTCCAAACCTTCAAGGCATATATGACAGCTAATAACTCCCAATCGTGTGTCACGTAGTTCTCCTCATGCATTCTCAGTTTCCTCTAGATGTATGCAATCACTCACCCATCTTGCATCGATACTCCACCTAAGCCTTCCTTGGATGCATCTGTGCATACCAATAATTCCGCATCCATGTCAGGGACCTTTAGTATTGGCACTGTTGTCAACAACTCCTTAAGCCTCTGAAATGCTTCTGCACATTTCTCGGTCCAAAAAAACTTCTTGTTTTTCTTCTGCAATTCTGTGATTGGATTTGCTATCTTCAAAAATCCCTCGACAAATCGTCGATAGTATCTTGCTAAACCCATAAAGCTACGCACTTCCGTGACATTCCTCGGCACATGCCATTCCGTAATAGCCTCGACCTTGGCTGGATCCATGGAGATCCCTTCGTCAGAGATGACATGCCCTAAGTAGTGAATCCTCGATTGATAAAAAGAGCATTTGGACAATTTCCCATACAATTTGTGCTCTCCCAGACACTGTAGTACCAAGTGCAAGTTCTAGTCATGCTCCTCCATTGTACGTGAGTAAATCAAAATATCGTCAATGAACACTTGGACGAACTTGTCCAAGTACTCGCGAAACACCCCGTTCATCAAACTCATAAATACCCCTGGGGCGTTTTTCAGTCCAAATGGTAAAACAGTAAACTCGTAATGTCTAAGCCTCATCTTAAAGGTGGTCTTATGGACGTCATCATCCTTGATCCATAGCTAGTGATACCTTAATTGCAAATTGATCTTGGAGAACACCGTCACACCCTTCATTTGATCGAATAGATCATCTATCATCGACAATGGATATTGATTCTTGATCGTAGCCTTGTTTAGTTGATGGTAGTCAATGCAAAGCCTCCATGATCCATCCTTCTTTTGTATGAAAATAACAGGTGCACCCCATGGTGACACACTAGGACATATCAGTCCAAGGTCCAACAACTCCTTTAGTTGCATTTTCAACTCTTGTAACTCCAGAGTCAACATCCGATAAGGCATTCTTTCTATCGGTTCAGTCCCTAGTTTTAGGTCTATGGTAAACTCCAAATCTCTCTTCGGTGGCATCCCAGGTAACTCCTTCAGAAATACGTCCGCAAACTCTCTCACAACCGAAGGTGTTCTAGACCTTTCGCTACTCCCTTCTCATTTAATGCAAGGATCACATAAAGCTTGCATCCCTTGCACATACTCTTCCGTAGTTGTAAGGAAGAGATGAACCTTAGGGAAACTCCCTGGTTCCGTCCTACAATCACACATCTCTGTCGCTCATCATCAACCAAGCTCAATCGTTTTGTCTTACAGTTGAGTATCGCCTCATGCGATTCCAACCAATCCATACCAATCACGACATCATAAGATCCTAGGATTGTGACGTATAGGTTGGCCCTTGTGAGAAACTCTCCCAGGTTAAGGATATCGTCCGTAACCTTTTCTCCAACCTTCTGTTTGTCTCCCAAAGCCATCTCTATGAAGCTAAACTTTATTCTGTTTGACTGCCTTTACCTTAATCCTTTTTAGCGTTGCACCAGAAATGAAACTCTCGGTAGCACCAGGATCTATCAAAATAATGAGGGTCTGGTCAGCGACGGTACCTGTCGTCTCAAGCACAGTGAACTGATGCTCTACCTAGAGGTTATTCACCACTGCATGAATCCGATGGGCCTTGCCCATATCTCCCATGGTAGTGGGTCCGACTGATCTGGATGCTCTGGTCCACTCCACAGGGAAGTCACGCTGGTAGTGTGGCTCCCCACACGTCCAACACCCCTTCTTCGGCCCAGTAGTCCTGGTACTCGAAGTAGAAGATGACGACCCACCAGCCTGGAATCCCAGTCTATTCTGCTTAACAGGCCTAAACTAATGTTGCTGCGGGTGATGTTGTTGCTGATGCTGTGGTCCCCGATAAGGTGCCCGCTGCTGAGGCGTCGGTCGACGGGGTGTAGTGAAAGTGGATCCCCTCTGGAAGCGACGATATCCTGACTAATGTCTCACTGGTGTCTAGTGATGATGTGATCCAGATGAAACCTGCCCTGCTAGTCTCGCTGGAGTCTTGGTTTGACCCCCATTGATAAGCTCCTCCTCTGCTATGGGGGCCTTTTGGATGACATCGTGCAAGGTTTGAGGCACCAAAATCCTAACCTTTGCACGCAGGCTGCCGTTAAGGCCAAACACGAACCTGTTGACCTTAATTTTCTCCGTGTTAAGGTGCAGAGCATACTGGAGCAGCTCCATAAAACGGGCCTCGTACTCGGGCATCGTATGACCTCCCTGTCATGAGGCATTGAACTCATTGAGATGACACTCAATGAATTCCTCTGAAAGGTATCTCTCTCGGAACTATTCCTCGAATAGTTCCCATGACACATCTTCGACGACCATGTTCAACTATGGTAGGAGTGTCTTCCACCACAGAAGAGTGCTCCCCTTTAGTTGAAATATTTCCATGCGGACCTTCTTGTTGGAGGTATAATCGCAAAGTGTGAAGCACATCGCCATGTTCTCCAACCACGCCTCGGTGGCTGCGCTGTCCGAGGAACCAAAGAACTTGGGAAATTTGACCTTCTCAAGTTCTTGGTGAGTGCTACCTGTATCGATCGGATCACGTGGTGGAACCTCAGCGGGTGCCGACGCTCTGGCCTCATCTCTGTCCAAATGACTGATCAGTGCCTCAGACATGCGTTGAAAAGATCTCATCATCTTGACTACATCACCAACTGCTATATGCTCCTGTTCGAGAACCTGCTTGTCTCCCTAAGGGTTAGACCCCTCAGGTGTGGATGCTACTGGAGGCATTGCGCCTCCTCGCCTAGCACCCCGTCATCTGCCTCCGTGGTGTCCTCTAACCATGATTACCTGCACGCATACAATCAACTCGATTAGCAACAGTATAATCAAATCATGCCAACGAAAGACGTAGTGATCCCAAGTCGTGGGTTGAACCCACTCTGATACCATATGTAACCAAACTCCTCATTACAACGACAAACCTCTTATAACAGGTGCAATTTTTTTTTTGTGTGTGCGCGTGTGTACAAGGATAATAACTACATTCAACTCTGCGTCACCATACAATGACGAACATAGCGCATGCAACTGCAACCACAACAAAATGATCTAAGACGCACATCAAGTAACTGCAAGCAAGGTACGACATTCAATCGACAAATAAATAAGACTGACTACCCATCTTTCCTACCCTGCAATGGTTAGGACCTCCAAGACACATAAGCAACGCTCAAGCCCAGGTTCCCATCGATTTTAACCATTTAAGGTCTCAGGGTTGGTGACTTTTCTGAGGAACAAGGAGATTTCTATGTCCCACCCAACATAAGCATACCAAGCACAATAAATTTCACAGACCAAGTACAACATTATTTAAAGGAAACCACAACAACCTCAATGGGAAGTGCAAGCCAAACGACTTCGCCAAAAACCCAATCAATCGTCGAGTCAAGCAAGTAGACAGTTACCGTCTGTTTGGATTCATCTGTCATGAGCCCACCTTAGCATGTCTAAAAGCAATTATCAATAAGGTACCATCTAAATTAGCCTTAAAACAATCATTTGCGCACTTTTAAATTACAGTGTCATCAGAGTACCATCTAAGTCAATTTGCCTTACAATCTTATTATTTGTTATAAGCATTCTATTTTTAAAAATCAATATCCAATACTTATGTATGTATATAACAATATCCCAAGGAATAGAATAGGTCCCTCTTAACAATATTTACACAAATTCCTCATCCCACAATAATAATAATAATAATAATTTATTATTATTAATAAAAGTACCTCATTGCTCTAATATAATAACCATTAAAAACTTAAACCATTTCCTAAACAAATGAGGATGTCTAAACAATTTTCTATAATGATCATACGCTTCATCCACTTTGAACAATAGAGGTCTACACTATGATAGCTCAAGTACATTATCGGTTCACCACATAACATAATAGAATGATAAAAGCTAAAATAAAATAAATTATTATTTAAATGAAAGAAGCAAAGGGACAAGATTAATTAATAACTAGAACTAGTTTACCCTCCGGTGCAAGAAAACCTTACCTTAGTTGTTCATTATAATTATAGATCTAAAAATATGAAGGTGATTAGTACAATTGTTGCCTAAATTATAAAAGAGATAGAGGTCCAGGAACACAATTTAAAATGCAGAGGTTAAGGCCATTAACGCCACCTTCCTATTTTTGAGCAATGTATCTTCTTGTCATTCACTTTCCACACCTTCAAGGGATTGTAATATAGTATTATATATATATATATTTAAAAAAAAACCAAAACTGCAATGGCTGAGCCGAAATCAGACCGAACCATCAACACTATCTAACTATTAACCTTGAGAGGGAAAACTTCCAGTGACTATCATCGTTGTAGCTTTATGTTTAGGTAAATGAACCGTCAGTCACCTAGCGTTTAATCAAAATAAAAGTAGTAACTTAGGTGTCAGGGCCAAGTGTTTGGGACAAGGAGACATTATAATTCACCTCTACTCAGATCAACACCTTAGAAGGCTAACGAATCCATAAATTTCACTACCAGAACATAACAGAAAGTTGTCAGGACTTAAAAATAAAATGCCACTTTAATGTATGAGTGATAGTTTGTGTCCTAGGAAGTTGAAGGTTGCGTTGGTCCAAATACCATGCATAAATGCATGAGGTGCTATCACAGGCTAAGGAGTGGCCGCGTAGATAAGGTAACAAAAAAACTCATATAGAACCCAACGAACTGGTTATTAATTAATATTATAGATATATAAATATATATATTTTTTTCAATGCAGTGGTAAATTTATTGCTGGACTGGCGCCTAAAAATCGTTGTGCACACATTTAAGAGACACTGCCGAAATTAAGATAAATTGTTGTGGATATAACTATGAGACATTCCAGAAAATAGAAACGAAATAGCTATGCATATAATTATGAGACATTTCAGAAAATTAGATATGAATTCGCTATGCATGTAATTATGAGGCATTTCAAAAAATAGAAACAAAATCGATATGCATGTAATTATGAGACATTCCAGAAATAGGTATGAAATCGCTATGCATGTCGTGCACTATGCCTGTCTCCTCACAAGAATATAATAGCCCTTACAATAGAAAAATTTCATGGCTGCGCAGGAACCAGAACACTGTACCACTCCAAGGGCTGTATCACTGCGCACCAATTAGAGGAGTAACACTAACTAGTTCAACATCCCACACATATAATAAAGACTAACATCTGCTACATTTACAGGGCTAGATCGCTGGATATTATTACAATTTGCTACAGTGCTATAATCATCGCCAGATACCAACACTACCTCAATGGTAAGGTAATTCGAATATAAATAGCTATGAAGAAGTCTACTGTGTGAATTCCTATTGATATCGAATCAAGAAAATAATTTGTAGACCATTAGGTATGGATGGAATGGGTACTGGTACAGATTAAATTACTGAGGTACTAAATTTCAGACGCAATCGCTCAAGGTAGATTTGCCAGGTTTAGGTGCTAAACACAAGCTAGAAGTAAAAAGGGGCAGAGTTGAAAGTTGGGGAGGGAGGCGCAATGATAAATACACAGAAAATTTCGAATTCCAGAAACAATTTCACAATAACTAATTACAAAAACGAAAATGCCAAGAAGGAGTTTTCTTGCGTAACAAATTTTACAAAATAGCGTTCCAGATACAATTTTTTCAGCGTGACTTTACATAGTGAGTTCTGCCATTCAGGAGATGGAGACGAAATGATAAATACACAGCTAGAGTTTACTCAAAATTTACACAGTAAAATTTTTACAGCAATGATAAATACACAAGATTTCGCCGGAGTAAGTAAATAAAGAAAAACCATTCAATCCAATGAGATCCAACACCGATTGAAGTTAAATATTCTTCCATCCAGATTACCCAATACCCATGCATATCTAAATCATAAATCCTAATGAATTCTACTCTAAAAATCAAAGAGCGTACCTTTGCCTGATTGCCCGCTTCGAATGACGTCCGCGCTCTCTGTGCCGCTCCCGCTCGCCGACCGTCGAGACCTCACCGGTACCTCCCAACCAATGCTAGGGGTAATATTCTTCCCCCTTAGCCACCCGAGCCGCAAAGGGGCCACACACTATCTAGATGGTACGTCTAGCTCCCAACTTGCCTCGTAAGGCCGAGCTACCACTCCTCTCCGAGCTGGGAAATCCCAACTCCCACAAGTAAATTAGTCAATTTACTAATCCAACAACGTAACATTACGCTAAAATCCGATCCCCCTTCTTCCTTCTCCATCCTCTCTTTTATATAGTTTTAGAATTTCCAATCTTTCCCTAAATCTCATTTAATTTAAGTTTTAATAATAATCTTCTAAAAATTCTCCTTCGTACAAGTGTCATCCATCCCCCACTTTCCTCCAATAAATATTTTCTTTAATTTAATAAATGTCTTATTTCCCTCACCCACCTAGAGTTACTCCTAAAATTACTCCTAGGTGTCCCTAGATTCCCTTACAGGTTTTAAAGGCTTTCCCTATTATGAAGTTGCTATTTTAGTTCAATTTAGAAGGTTCTTAAATGTAGATTCTTTACTAAGTTGACCTCCCGCTTTTTACCATAAGTTTCCCTCTTTCCCTTTTTATGTTACCTCCATTCCCTAGTTTCCTAATTTTTATAATTCCTTCTTTCCCCTTTTATTAGAGCCAAAAATGACAATTGTGCAAGTTAACCCCCTTTCCCTTTTATTATTAATTTTTTTTTTTTTTGAAACTATCAAAAGTTAAAATAATTTAATTGCCTCTTTACGTTTTACCTCCACATATTTTATTTAATTCTTAATCTCTTCATGTTACCAAATGTTTTATGAAGACCCACAATTATTACTTAAGTGGTTTTAAATTTAATTATTTTATTTTATATATATATGTATATATATATATATATATTTTATTTTTTTTGTTTTTCTTAAGGTAGACAAAATGTTACCCCTAGCGAAGTTTTAGACTTACGACTTAGATTCTGAACTGGGCGATATTTTAATTAGGGAAGTTGTTTTAAAATTTCTTAATGAGATATTTGTCTTAGGGCCATCTAGGTTCATTCCTTTATCATCATCAACGCGACGTGCCCTTCAGAACGCACTATGCGCTCCAAGGGTGCCACTCACCTCTTTTGTTTCTTTTGCGCGACATGCACTTTAGGACGCACCACGTGTTCCAAGGGTGCCACTCGCCTCGTTTGTTTCTTTTGCGCGACATGACCTTTAGGATGCACCATGTGCTCCAAGGGTTTCACTCGCCTCTTGAATAATTGGTAGACATCAATAACCCCTAGAGTCAACACTCCACCAGGTGAACTTGTGGGAGACTAAGGGCTTCTAAGGAATAAGGCCCCTACCTTATGGCACGCCCCTTAGAATCATCGCGAGCGACTGTCACAGTCTTCCCTCGCGGCATCGTGGGTCCTCTCGAACTAGGTAATTGTTAACTTACAGTTCGAGCCACGATGGGAGTGCTAGTAGGTTATGGCAGGGCTGCTATCCACACCTCTTCCTCAACCTCTCTGGTAGTCATGTGTGACCCCTTTACTCCATATGTGAGTCTGGTTGGCAAGCTATCGTTAGCCTACATCATCAACAAATCATGTCAGAACATGTCCACATCATATCATCTAATCAAATGTACTAATATCACAGTAAAACAATCAAACCCCAATAGCACACTCCTTGACTCAATCCGGAGTCCAAGGGGTTCCATCGATGCCTCTTCATCCTCAAGGTCCAAAACCCTGCACACTCAGTAAAACTGAGTCAATAGCACTTGTATATGTCAATGTAGTAAAACAACATGTCATCTACCCATGACGCATCTTAATCAAGACAAATATTTTAATATCATAATAATCCGTATCACTTGCGAGCAAGTGTCCTCAAAGAATAAGTTCGCTCAGTGTGCCAGAGTGGAATGTTACAAGAATCCCTAAGACAACTACCACTAAAATGCTAAGACTAGTAAAACCCTAAAAATAACCTATAAATAGAGCCCCTCTCGTGGATGATACACAATTCATTTCATGTAAGAGTGATGGATTACTCGAGAATCAAGATAGTGTGAGAGAGACAACTTGAAATAGTTGCAATCTTCAAACAAGTAAATATACACATTGTGTAGGTAATGAAATTGTATCATAGATATCAAGTTTGGAAATTCCACTCAAGGTCTTGATTTACACAA
Source organism: Picea engelmannii (assembly GCA_009831015.1). NCBI lineage: Eukaryota > Viridiplantae > Streptophyta > Pinopsida > Pinales > Pinaceae > Picea > Picea engelmannii. Next base: position 126,346 of record ML795274.1, read on the forward strand.
AACATTGTGAGGTAAAGAAAGTAAACAACATATTGAGAGGATATACCAACCATTGTATAGGGGTTTGGAAGTATCAGGGAACGCTGAGTCTTGATTTCCAAATTCGAATTCCACATCTTCACAGACAAGCCTCCTGCTTTAGATATGACTATAACTAGGAAGATGCAGATTCCATAAATGGAAAGAACTAACCATGATATCGCTAAGAAGGTGCTTGAGCCTCTATATAGGGACTTTCATCCCCATTTTTTGGATAACTAAGGAGATTGTGTCTCGAGGCCCTTAGGTTGCAGATAGGGAGTGTTGAGAGACTACATGACCAACAATACCCTTTTACACAGTTGGAGACTCCTCTCACCACCAAAGATTGTCACATATTTTCAGATGGAATACACCACATCAACTGGCTTCTAGAAGGAAATGGGCCTTGCTCCATGAGGTACAAGTTAGTATTATGGTAACATCATTTCAATATTTAATCCATTTGAGTATGTTGTATATTATATTGCTCTAGATTTCATGATATATGCTTGAACATTATGCATTTTTCCCTGTTTCACCTTGGTGATTGAAATTGTGCCCTAGTAAGGGGTCTTCCTTAGGGATGGGTTTTCTACTAGGAACTCCCTTGAAGAGATATTGTATCATTCTCAACCATACTTATTAGTTTCCATCATTATTTCCCCCCATTTCCTTATGTCTTGGGATTTTAGGGTGTATTGACACAAGAAGGGGTTGTCCCTCATTCTATGGGAAGAAGGGGCTGAAGACCCAGAGGCATTGATGTTCGTTAAAAGATAAAATCCTATGTATGAACCTTCTAGATGTTTCGCTCAGGGATCACCCAAGAAATCCATGAAACACTTATCTTTGAGTAAAGGGGGACCCACAATGAATATGATTAAAAATGATTAAAAGGTTAGTTATAGGATAAGAGGTCTCATCACAAGATGACCTATCATGTCCATGAATATCTAGTGGTATGACATTACCATCATCTGGTCACCAAGATGGGGTAATGGGTCTTAGTTGCATGGCTGAGAGAAAGGGGGTCTCATCAAGAGACAACCTTCTCATTTACACTAGGTGTTTGTGGGTGACATTGTAATATTTGGACTCCAGTCCAGGGAAGTGGCCTTCAACCTTTCCTTAAAATTATGAAAGAATAAAATAATGGAAAATAATGGGCTTGGAAAAATTGCATTGCGGACGAAGGTACCACACACCCTCTACAAAGGCACCCATGAATGAGACACTACGACCTCTTGTATGTCATGAGCCGTATGACCATTGAGTCATGACCCTAACCACTTCACCCACTTTAAATGTATTAGAGAGGGATCTCTTGGAAACTCTCCTTGACCTAGGGAAAGATCTACCCAATAGGACGCCTCGTCAAGCCTCATATATTCAATCTTGACATGTCGTATAATTTCTTTGAGCATTTATTTGTTTGATATAGTAATTTGTGATGCACATGCTTAGGTTTCTCATTTATTGATTGGATTCACTTATCATGATGTTGTGACTTGAGATCCTTAGAAGGCATGCTTATTTGTCTTTGCAAGACCTAGTTGGTGGACAATTTTGGAAGAACAAGCCTAGCTTTGGCTTCCATGGGGCTGCAAGCCCACTGGTTGGATGCCAAGGGTCCACATGCCAGATTAGAGGGACAAAGTATTGGATACCTAAAAGATGATGTGGAAGACTTAGCCCAACCCTCGCTTGCCAAATGATTTTCCCAGGAGGGGAAAAACATCCTCTTTTTTAGCTTGACGTCATATTTGGGGGGTTAGGGCATGGTGGTGAGATGATATCTTGCAGAGGAGAAGTGAAGATACGATAAGTATTCTTCAAGTGAAAGCTTAGGAGAAATCAGACCATAGGATCCAAGTCGACAAGGACCATTGGATCACTTGTGAATTTTCACTTCGGGGATTCACGAGTTGAAGAACTGAAAACCTTGCGTCAAGATTCACGAAATTGCGAAGTACGAAGTCCCGATAGGGCGAGAAGTTCCGTTGTGGAGCCAGGATTAATAACGAGTTGGGATTCCACATTTCAACATTTCGGAGGATAGGAGGTCGAGACTTCTGTCCTAAGATCCCCGAAATCACGAGACACGATATAAGTACAGGGGAAGGACGCCATCAACCATTTCGGTGAATCAACATTTCGGGTTTCAGTAGTGGGAGAGACGAGAGACTCGGAAGGAGAAGTCACGAAGTTGCGAGTTCCAAAGTCCCAAAATCCCGAAAAGGTGCGACCACATAATTCAGTTAGAAGATTTGGGTTGATGCTTCACGTTCGATAGCATGAGCACAACAAATAAGGACCTGTGGATACATTGTTGTGTGTGAAAGGTATTTCCTGAGGGAATACCAAAGAGTCAATCAGACCCAGAGGGAAGTTTAAGAACGGTCCTGGGCGGACCTTGACCCAAGTGTTGGGGGTCTGCGTCAAGTGGTATCAGAGCATAGGAAAATTTTCGTTGCTTTCTGTAGCAGGGAAAGGAGGAATTTTACAGCCATGCCACCGAGAAGAAGAGTCAGACAAACACCCGATCCACCAGAGGAAATGGAAATGCCAAGAAGAAGGGGCAGACAATTACCTGAGTTGCCAGGGGCAAGAGAGATGCGTGAAATGCATGCTAGGTTGGATTCCATGGTGTTATTGGATAAATATGTAGGTGCGAAAACTAACTGATCTCCCTATATCCACCTGGATCTAGAACAAAGCAAGATAGGACATGACTCTTTCTCTAGATTTTGACCATTAAATTAAATAGGAGGCAAGAAAAAATAACATAGCTTATTATCTCTTCCTATGGTCTTTGTTGCTCCTTCTTCGCTCCAGTGCTCTCGTGCATCCAAGACCAAAACAACACAAACCAACCAAAGTGAAGATAGCACAATCTATTCAACAATCAATCTATGTATATGATCAAGGAATTATACAATAAAGTGGAAATAGCTTTATGGGAAAGGGACATGCCACTGTATTATATTAATAGAAAGTAAAGATTACAACCTAAGCCTTGATTTCAAAAACTTCCTTTCGATGGCTCCTGGCTCTGACACAGACACTAGCTCAATCCTTGCATGAAGAAGATAAAAACCTCTTGATAGACTTGCTAGAGTCTCCAAGCTGTTGTTCAAGATTCAGTCCTTCACACAATTCTTTCACCAATTCTCCAATGAATCTTGCTTAACCTTTTCCATGAGAATTCCCTCAATATATAGGAGATAATGAATTAGTTACTTGGATAAGAATGATCCCAAAATATCAGGGAATCCAGTACTAGGATAACCATTTGAATGCCAACCCATCCTTCTAGAATCTTACCTTCTAGAAGCATCGAGAATTCATCTTTTTCCTTTCTTTAGGAAGCGTTCACACCCTATCAGTTCAACACAATGCGAGAAGTTCGCACCCTGGCTTAAGGCAACCTGCGAGAATGGGTCATTCTCGTAGCCAAATATACTAGCAGCCTGCGAACCCTCTCCAAAAATGAGTTTTCTGGGAAGAGATGAAGGTAACTTTTCTCAGGAGAAAGTTCTAATGAAGAGACTGAGTACACCATCATCAATACATCACCATGACAACCAAAATCATGGGTAACACATGGAATTAGCAAAGAGGCGCACAGTTGGCGTTGGAGATATCAGTGAGTCTAAGAATGAAGATGAAGCTGGACATGGAGGAGAAGAAATTGCAGCAAATGAACGCCTACTCAGGGTTGTTGCAAGGATGGGTGCTAGAGAAAAAATGGACATTCTAGTATATTAGGGAAACCTAGATGTTGAAGAGATTCTAGACTAGATTAGAGATCTGGACACATATTTTGACTATGAAGATGTCGAGGAAGACAAAAAGGTCAAACATGCTGTCACAAGACTTAAAGGACATGCAACATTGTGGTGGGATGAACTACAAACTGACAGACGCTGCAAAGGCAAGCAAAAAATCAAGAGTTGGGATAGAATGATTGTGAATATGAAAGCAAAATTCATACCCAAGGATTACCAAATCACTCTATTTCGGAGGATGCAAAATTTGAGACAGAAGCTGATGTCAGTGAAGGAGTACACTGAAGAGTTCTACAAGCTAAACATCAAGGCAGGTCATCGTGAAAGTGATGATGAAAAGGTTTCCAAGTATATGAATGGTCTAATATATGACATTCAGTATGACATAATCATGATGATCATTCAGACTGTAGAAGATGCTTATCAGATGGATCTGAAAGCTGAAGAGAAGCTGAGTTGAAAGAAAAGTCAAAGAGGACAAGGCATAAGTCATCCCAGAGGCAAAATAGTTGCCCAATATAGGAATCATAAGCCTAAGGAAGAGTGGAAGAAACCTCAACCTCAAATTGAGAGAGGTGGGAGCTCACAGAGAGGGCAGTATGCCGAACGGAGAGGACAGTATGCTGATAACAACACTTTTCCTCGCGCTAGAGGAAGAGGAAGAGGCAGAGGTGGAATAGTAAAATGCTTCATGTGTGGAAAGAATGGGAATAAGTCTTATGAATGTCCAGATAAGAAGAAAGAAGGTTCTGAGACTCACATTGCCGAATCACAAAGGAGGAATGTTGAAGCAGAGGATGCTGAAGGCGGAAGATCACTGGTAATGAGAAAGGTTCTCTTAACGCCAGAAAAAGAGGTAGAGAATCCAGTGCAAAGGAATAGTCTTTTTCGGACTTCTTGCAAAACCAAAGACAGGGTATGCAAGGCCATTGTGGACAGTGGTAACACAGACAATCTTGTTTCTACAGATATGGTAGAAAATCTGGAGCTGGAGACTATTGAACATCCAAGTCCATACAGAGTTTCATGGCTACAAAAAGGACATCAGGTAAATGCCACTAAACAATGTTTAGTTGAATTTAAGATAGGAGGATATAACGATAAGATATTGTGTGATGTCATTCCCATGGATGTTTGTCATCTATTTCTGGGTAGACCGTGGAAATATGATAGGAATGTGGTTCATAATGGGAGAATGAACACATACACCCTAGAAAAAAATGGGGAAACTCACATGTTGTTGCCGATTAAGGAAAAAGAGGTTAAACCTGAAGTAAGCAACACTGTACTTCTCATGAGTGGGAAGGAACTTCTTACAAAGGTCAAGAAGAAAGAGGATACACAATTTATTGTGGTTAGACAACCTAGAATTGTCTTAACCAACACAAGGGTAGATGATTTACTGGAAGAAATCCAGAAGCTACTAGAAGAGTTAGCTGATATAGTAGTGGAAGAACTACCTCGTTCGTTGCTACCGATACGAAGTATAAGTCATCACATTGATGTTATACCTAGATCTAGTTTACCAAACAAAGTAGCATACAGATTGACGATGCAGGAGAATGAAGAGGTCAAAAGACAGGTCCAGGATTTAATGGACAAAAGGTTGGTTAGAGAAAGCTTGAGTCCATGTGTTGTTCTGAAAGTACTCAGTCCAAAGAAAGATGGAGCCTGGAGAATGTGTACAGACTCAAGAGCAATTAACAAGATTACCATCAGGTAAATATTTCCATTACCAAGAATGGATGATTTGATGGATTGCTTGAGTGGGGCAAGATTCTTTTCAAAGATCAATTTGAAAAGCGGATATCATCAAATTCTCATGAGAGAAGGTGATGAATGGAAGACAACATTCAAGACAAATGAAGGGCTGTATGAATGGCTTGTTATGCCATTTGGCTTAACAAACGTGCCAAGTACTTTCATGAGATTGATGAATGAAGTCCTGAAGGATTTCATTGGAAAATTTGTCATTGTGTATCTTGATGACATACTAATTTTCAGTAAAACAGAGGCAGAGCACCTGAAACATTTGGCTACAGTGATGAAGAGGTTACAACAAGAGAAGTTGCTGATAAATATGAAGAAATCCTCATTCATGAAGACATAGCTCATTTATTTGGGTTTGTTATTTCTGCAGATAAGTTGAATATGGATCCAGATAAAGTGGAGGTGATTAAGAATTGGCCATCACCAAAAAGTATCTTTGAAGTTTGAATTTTTCATGGATTGGCTAGTTTCTATCAAAAATTCAGCAGAAATTTCAGTGGAATTAGTGCACCGATGATGGACACGGTGAAGAAGAGACACAAGTATTTTCACTGGACAGAAGAAGCAGAGAAAAGCTTCAATTTGCTTAAAAATAAAATCACGGAACAACCAATTTTGGTGTTACCAGATTTTAAAAAGACATTTCAAGTTAAATGTGATGCAAGTGGATTTGCAATAGGGGCAGTCTTAAGCCAAGAAGATAGACCGATAGCATACTTCAGCGAGAAGATAAATGAAGCGAAAGTGAAATACTCCACATATGACAAGGAGTTCTATGCTATTATTCAGGCATTGAAGAAGTGGAGACATTACTTAATCCCTAAGGAGTTTGTTTTGTATAGCGATAACCATGCTTTGCAATTCGTGACTCAATAGGATAAGTTGAACTAGAAGCATGCAAAATGGGTTGAATACATGCAGAACTTTACTTTTGTAATTAAACATATTTACGGAACTGCTAACAAAGTTGCTAATGCTTTGAGCAGGAAATGTTTGCTTATGCAGGAGTTCAGAGTCAAAACTTTGGGTTTTGATAACCTCAAGGATATGTACAAGGATGATCCAGATTTCAAAGAGGCGTACGAGGCATCTGAGAATCTAGTTCTCAGGGATAAAAGTCAATGGGATGAATATATGATCTAGGATGGATTATTATTCATAGGCAATCAACTGTGTATTCCAAAATGCTCCATGAGGGAGAATCTGTTGAAAGAGAAACACAGTGGAGGATTGGCCGGACATTTCGGTCATGATAAAACATTCTCGAGGTTGAATGGCTCGTATTTTTGGCCAGGAATGAGAGAAGATGTCAAACAATTTGTAGAAAGATGTAGAATTTGTCAGCATTCAAAAGGGAAGAGGCAGAATGTTGGCTTATATCAACCGTTACCTATACCATACATGCCGTGGGATGTAGTAAGCATGGATTTTTTTTTGGGATTGCCAAGAACACAAAGAGGGTTCGACTCGATCTTTGTAGTGGTGGATAGATTTTCTAATATGTTACAATTCATACCATGTCAGAAAACCAGTGACACAACTCACATTGCCAATATGTTTTTCAAAGAAGTTATTCAACTTCACGGCTTACCAAGGAGCATCATTTCAGATAGAGACACCAAGTTCGTGGGAAACTTATGGAGAACCTTATGGAAAAAGCTAGGAACAAACTTGTCATTCAGTTCAGCTTATCATCCTCAGACGGATGGACAGACAGAAGTCATGAACAGAAGTTTGGGAGACTTGTTGAGGACTTTAGTGACTGAACACCATAGTCAGTGGGACAATATTCTACCACAGGAGGAATTTGATTATAATGATTCAATCAACAAAAGCATGGAGCAGAGTCCGTTTCAAATTGTTTATGGCATGCATCCAAGAGGAGTTTTTGAATTGAAATATTCAGAACAGAATGCAACTAGGAGTGCTAGTGCAGAAGATTTTGCAGAGGTAATGAAATAACTTCACAGCCAAGTGAAGGAGCGATTTCACAACTCGAACCAAGAGTATAAGCGTAGAGTAGATCAACACAAGCAACAACTTCAATTTAAAGTTGGTGATTTTATTCTTGCACATCTGAGGAAAGAAAGGTTCCCAAGGGGGACATATAACAAACTGAAAATGAAGAAAATTGGACCATGCAGGGTCATAAACAAATTTGGGGAAAATGCATATGAGATTGAATTACCCAATGGGATCGGAATTTCACCGATATTCAATGTCTCAGATTTGTACCCTTACAAATCTGAAGAAGAAGGAGAAGGTAATGAACAAACAGAGGTTCAATGGACTAAACATATGCCAATTGCAGAGAAACCACAAATGGAAAGCATACTGGACAAAAGAGTTAGTAAGAGGACCAGGAGAAAGGAATACTTTGAATACTTGGTCAAGTGGAAGGGACATCCAGTTGAAGACACCAGCTGGGAAAATGAAGCAGAGATCTAAACGCATGGACAGACCATGCGAGAGCTCATGGACATGAGCCCATGAAAATTTCAAGCGAGGGAGTATGATGCAGGAGCATCGTCAGCAGCAAGCGAGCGCGAGTAGCGCCAATGCATTTTGGCACATGTTCAAAGGTGTTTAAATTTTTTTGAAGTGGGATGCGCCAAAACTTAAATAAATTAGTTAAGAAAGGTTGTACTTGTAGATTGTAAACAGACCTTGAGCGATCTGCTCTTGTCTGTAGTAGGTAGAGGCATTTATGTATAATAAATGTAAGTAAGTAGCTTTGAATTCCAGATTAGACAGTTTTAGGAGCGGAGTGAAAAATGACTATAGACACCCTCATATTGTATCGATTGTATTATTACAATTAGCAACATTGTAATTGAGCATAGAGCATAGAGGAGAAGAGACAAAGAGCTGTGTAGAAGAACCCATGTACATAAGTTCTAAGATTAATATATGAAGCTTTGATTCAGACTCATGGTGTTCTAATACTTTCCGTGTATGTGTGTTGAATGTTATGCTCATGGTTGTTTTACTCTTTCTGTTGTACATTTTCTTTTATGCTATGTATGTATGATTTCATGTTAATTATTTGAAGTCTGAAAGAGTAAGGAAATGAGTTTCAATTGTTTCTCTATCTGAGCAAGATTTTCTGCAAGGAGTGTAGTGAAACATCCGCAAGGAGTGCGTCGATGGGTTCATAGTTCATCTCTGAAAGCTCAGGAGGGATACCATTGTTCTCATCTTCCACAATAGTGAAAATCAGGCACAAAAGTCGTGCAAGGTGTGTGCAGGTGGGCTGAAAGTTTAGAATCTGTCAATAAAGAGAATTGTTGAAAAAATGTTGTCGCATGGAGTGGGTTATCACTCCAGGAAACTACTTAGGGTTGTAAACTAAGTATGCCTGGTAACTTAAGAATCGAATGTTTTTGTGTTTTATGAATATGGGTCAATGGGACAACTCAATACAGTTTATAATATTCAAACATGGACATGATAAACAAATAGATAGTGCTTTTAAGTATCGATTAATCAGCGAGTAACTTAAAGATGGATGGAGAACAGATTGTAACCAAACTAATGCATAGCAGGGTCTAAGACACAATCAATAGATTTATCATCAGGTTATGAGCTGAACAATGGGACGACGGCCATTCAAAGCATGATAACACAGATAAAAAATGCAGAAGGAAAATGAAAAGCTGATAATCAACACTAAAAGAAAACTGTGATCTGTATTAGCATACTAAGTCTGAGCATACAAAAGAGTATATTTCTGTTCAGAATCGAACCTTCAGAACTCCAAATGTCTTTGGCTTTATAGCCTCTTACAATCAGTTTCAGATCCTAAAAGTATGGATCTGTTTTGCTAAAAATAGTAAAGAAAACCAATTTACATAAATGTAGAGATAAATCCTCAAAATATCTGTTCAAACAGTTGGTGAAGTGATGACTATCCTTCCAAGGCTCCTCCATAAAGATTACAAATTCGAATTTGATGAGATGTTCTATTCATCCCTAATATTTTGCCTTCAAAAATGACCAAAACTTGACCAAAGACTCCTCTTTTGACTTGTCTTTCCCAAAATAGCCTTTGGAT